>JAQQZZ010090068.1:0-17880 GCA_030265115.1 Mopalia vespertina
AATAATACAAGAACCATAGTGGCATCGTATTGTCTATCGCAGTTAGTTCGGTGATCAATAATACAAGAACCATAGTGACATCGTATTGTCTCTCGGATTGAGTAGAAATTGAAATACAAACATAAATTGACGTCCATTACATGGGACACAATGTTTTTCTTGAACAGTGAACCCGTATTAAATGATTTGGACATTATCAGTGTATTAATACCTTATAAAGGGGAATCAGGTAATTTTGTTAAACACAAAATGAAAAACACTAATGATTGAACCAGATTGAGAACACAAATAAGTCCATTTAATGACTGCCGCTTGCTATGGTGTGTGTATACGTGTATGACCGTGATACGACTGCATATATAATGTTGTAAAAGATATCCACCAAAAGTTCGTCTGGAAACTAAATGGCGAAGTTCGCCTGGAAACTAAGTGGCGAAGTAGCTGACGCTACGGTCAACAAAGTGATCACGTGACCATGATTATCAAGTAAAGACAAGGAAACATGTTTTACAGGCAGATTACACCCCTGACTAAACTAACCAATCACAAATTATAATAGTATAGCCTTTAAATGGCTGTCACATAAATAGAAGTAGAAAGTAAGTTTTAACGCATTAATATAATTACTAATATCATTGGAATCATTCAATTCATAAATATCGGTATTTACACTCATAAGAGCCGGAAATTTCACCAAAAACAACGAAAAAAATATTTAGAATATTCCAGTTGTTCAATATATTTTAACAGCTGAATCTTATGGCCGAGTATTTTCCTTGGGCTGTTACGATATTAAAGGGATGAAGGACAAGTCAGCTGTTGTTTACTAAGTGAATTTTGGTAACATCACGTGACGTCTATCAAATTTCTATAGTAACAAGGCAATTTAGAAATAGGTGTTCAAAATTATTGTGATCTCTAGCAAGATCACATGTCATTTTTGCATTTGTCTGTTAGATACAGGACGAATTAAGTATACAATATTGAGAATCACGTAATTTAAGTATAGACTATCGATTCACATTGCTTCACTTTCACGGATGTCTTCAACGTTTTCATTTAGTCTCCATCTTGTCATCTAGGTTCAGAACTTTGCTTATCATTTTTGTCCACTCCAAAATCTGAACACGTCCACAGCATGATTAGCAACTTAAAGGAGCTTTACCTTTTTACTACCAAATCATGAAAAAATATCAGACAGTGCTACACACTCTCAACTGTGATGTTCAGATTTGGACGACCCCAGATTTTGGAGTGAACAGAAAAACGAAAATTTGAAGAAGCGAAAGAGTCGTATTGTATAAAGGAGCGTTTTTTTTAACTTAATAATATAAACTTAATTCCAAAAGATTGGAGCGAAAAAATAACAGACACGCTATACGCTCTCAACTGTGTAAAAGAAAATGTAATTTTTAAATGCCAATGGACAGCTAAGTTTTCAAATGTTCTTAACTCTATCGTTGTTTGTTGATTGCGAATCGGGTTACTCACATCAGGTTACATCTGCTAGATGCGTTTGAAGCATTGTTTATGACTTGAAATGCAAAAAGTCTGCTGGTTTAGATAAAGTGTGTCCTGAACATATTAAATATGCTTCTCCAAGACCCAAGGGCTTAGGCAGAGGGGTGTCCACCCGTCCGAAAGGACACCCTGGAGTGAACAATTCCCTCATTTGGACACCCTATTTTGAGAAAATTTAACATGCAGGAGACTCTGTTGCTTAAAAAATGAAGCAAAATGACCATTTTGGACACCATACTTTGATTTCTGGTTAAGACCCTGCCAAGACTTAATGTACCATACATTATATTGTATTTTCGTTATTTTGGGATAACGCTTTCTTAGTTTGAACCGATTCCAGTTCAGAAAATTTTGCAGGTTGAAACCCGTCTGGGAATCGAACTCACGACCCTCAGAGTTAGGCACCGAATCGCCAACAGTAAATGCAAGCCACTTGGACCATCTGGCCTTGGATTCCCGGACGGGTTTCAACCTGCAAAATTTTCTGAACTGGAATCGGTTCAAACTTAGAAGGTGTTATCCCAAAATAACGAAAATACTATAATTTGTTATGTTAAAACCCATTTGTCCATCATTTGTATTGAGATGTCTCAAAGCCGCAATATACGTGTAATAACATAAAAATAAGACATCTTTTACTTCGAGTCCTTTTGGTGTGATAAAAATTACATTAACACCCTATATTTGTATTACAAAAGCAAGCTTTTCGTTTAGTATGTAATAATATCGAACAGAAAACACCGCATATCTTTAAGGAGTTTGGTTGGTCACCATAAACACATATCACAAAGCTATTGAAGCGTTCAAAATGTATAAAAGGACTTTTCCGATAAACGTTTATATCATCTGTTGCAAATCCTTGAAACGGAAATGACAAAGACTAGGCGACCGTACCGACACAAGCAATATGTGTTTTTTCTATGTCAATGTTAGCATTTAATGGACGATAGGGGGACCTTCAGAACACATGAAATTTTAAAAAAAAGAATATAAATGTATAGCTGAGCACTTAAACTCACGCGATCTTACCTAAAGCAAGCCATGCTGCAATAAGTAACGGAATTAACCACGGTCGACCCATCTGAGACGTCTCAACGATAATAGCTAACCAAGTATATTACTGACCAGGATTAAATACATGTCAAGAAAATTATTGCACAACGTATTACATTATCTATCTGTAATATATATGGTGAAATATATATATTTTGTTTAGCTACATAATTCATTTTATATTCTCTTTCTGACAAAGTACACAGCGACAGGTCAATACTATACAAGTGAGTAGGTGTATCTGTATGTGCGTCAAGTGTTATCTCTATATCATAGCAAACAGCTATGGCGTTGTGTTGGTCGAGGTGGTGAGGTCACTTAAAGATATAACAATTTGGTATCACCATTGCCCGACATTTCATGTATCTCGGCACGTACGAAAACACATAACCAGCCTTTACCTGGGTAAACTCCTGGTCGTTCTGCATTGAGCCTCCGTAACGCAGTTGGTTAGAGATTATCAGACTAACCCAAACAAAACACATTTGTTGATATTTTCTAAACACAACAAACGCTTAAATCACAGGCTGTCAGTGCTTTCCGTAGAGAAATATAACCTCGCAACCTTTACCTTTATAAACTGACGGTTGTTCTGTTATTCGTAACATCATAACGTTAATTAAAGCGTGATGTCAAATTAAATAATCCTATTCGGAACGTGGTGACAAATGACGTAACAACTGTATTGTATTTATTATGACACAAATTATTACAACTAGGAATTAGAGGGAAAATGTCAACTATTATCAGAAATGTATATACTGTTGTAAGATCTTCTATACATCGTTTACATGTTAAAACTTCTGACTTTTTTTCGATGGGGAGGTCTTGTCACCCATATTGTTTTCCCTTTTTATAAAAATTTTGAGGATTATTTGATACATTATAAATTGTTTATCAGTTTATCTATTGATGTATGCAGACGATTTATTGCGTTTCAGATTCTGTCACCGGCTTATAAAACTGTCTCAATGTTCGTTCTTCATACTGTTCTGATTGGAGAATGGAGGTGAACGTTGTAAAAACCAAAACCATGATTTTCCTTTAAAAGTCCACGATTTAAAAAAATGTACCTGTTTTATTATAGAGGAAATGTGGTCGAAAATGTTAAACAGTTTATATATATTGGTGTCTTTACGACAGATTTAAAATTTACAAAGTCTCAAACAACTTTGCGGGAAAAGGACTTAGAGCTATGCATGCCGTCTTAAGTAATTCCAGCCAAATTAAATTTGACACAAGACTTGTTTGATTTAATTATTGTTCCAATTTTAAAGTGCGGTTGTGAGATTTCGGGAACAGATAAGGCGGAGCTGAAAGAACGGGTGCATCACAAATTCTGTAAAACAACGTTTGAATAGTTTTATTCTAACAAGCCTATCTTCCTAAGCGTTTCTGTTTGATTTCCTCTTCATAGGGAAGAATTTGTTTACAAGTTATGATATATACCACATTTTCTGAATCACTATTCAAATTGCTACCAAATTAAAAAAACATTTCTAGTTTGTTGCCCAACAAACGAAACTTTATCTGGTATGTAAGTATCTATATAGCTTGTATCTCGCATTCATACATTTTGTGGACCTGCCTGATACGGTTACAGTGCCATTGTTGTATTTGCGTTTAGGAGCTTAATGTATCCCTTGGTCTAAAGTATAACTGTTAAGTTGTCTGAGGGGTTTGGATTTAATTTGGTTAAGAAGTGGCCAAGTATATCCTCTTGGGATAGGGGTATTAAAGACAACAGAACGAGCCTGGGTGGAGGTAGCAAGATTGCTAGAATACCTGTGAAATCTTATTATTTTGGATTTAATAATTCCGCTGAAGGTATATGGAGGATGAAAGGATTTAACATGGAGTAGTTGGTGGCTGTCTGTAGGCTTAAAGAAATCCTTAAATCCAAAGACCCTACTATATCTAAGTTGGGAACCTTGTAAACAGTAACATCTAAACATTCTACACTACCAAAGCTAGAGTTAATGTTTATGAAGAGTGACAATGAAGAGACCATAGTCATCTCTGGAATAAATATGTCATCAAAATATCTCAGATACAACAGGGGTTGCTTAGCACAGTTTCCAAGGACTTCGTGTTCCCATTCTTTCATAACAAATGAAGTTGGGACTAAACATTTTTTCATAGAAAAACCCTTAATTTGTTTGTATATTTGGTCATTGAACTCGAAGGTATTACATTTCAAACTGAGATCTAACAGTTTTAATTTCTCAGTAGTCGGACGGCGTGGATCAACACCTCTTTTTAACAGAACGAAGTCCAGCCTCACTATATATATCGATATTTGTCTACATAGATTATACATCGTCACTAATATGACGTCTTCATCAACCTGCATTTCAGATAATTTATTAAGAAAATCCTCAGAATTTTTGATAAAACTGGGAGGATCTATGTTGGCAATTGGTTTGAGGTGGTAAATAATAAGTTCTGATGCGTGGTAAGATTCTGAGGAACAATCTGATATTATAGGTCTATGGAGGCATAGACGTTTGAGGCCATTTCTCCTGTGGTTTGTGACTTTAAGGGAGAATCCCGGTCGGCAAGTAGATAATTACCTTGCTTAGTACTCAGGAAATATTGATCCTCTGTTGTGATGGGCCTGGATATATGCAGTCATTTCAATCTGAGTATATCACGTGTCATTTAACATAGTTTTAGGATTGACCAATAATTTCTGTTGCTCTTAGCTTATTGGATATAAAGATTTCCTCTTACTTTGTGATTATAGTTTTCTGGGTTGCTGAACCTCTCAGTTTCATATTGTTGGAGACGGGCTTTCAAGGAGAAGGAAGACAGAACACTGGGGTATGGTATTGTAAGGCTTAATTTATGTTTCGGTGTTACTTTCTAACTTATAATTATTTCGGAATCTTTAAATAGACGACGTTGGGTTAGACCACGTGGGTACTACCAAAACTTTGTACATTTATAGTTATTGAATTATATCTATATATTTAAATTTATATCTGGTCTTGTGTGTTGATTCCTCTTTCTCGAGTGGTTGCAATCAGTTACATTGGTTCAAAGTTAACATTCATTCTGAATTGAATTAAACGGGAGATCTTAGATCTCGCAGTTGCAGACTTATTATATAACACGCTTCCATTTACTCCGTAAACATGTAAAATAATATATCCGTGACAGAGTGGTATAGCAGAGCGTGGTTTACAACTATTTTAAATTCAACCCACCGTCTCCAAATATACTACACAGGGACAATTAGTTATTTTAAAACAGTTGAATGTAAATGTTATTTACGGTCTTGCTGGACCCCTTGGTCGATTTTCGGAACACCCGTTGTATTTAGTCTCTTATGCAGAAGAAAATAAATCTATACCATATATATGTATATATTTTTGGAAAGCTTGAATTATCAGGATTATATATATATATGAATGTGTTGAAGTATTATGCCTAAAAATATTGCAAAATGAGTAAATGTCAACAGAAAAAAATAGACTGCATTTTTCATGGTTTATTTCTCAAAGTGCAATAACGATAAAACTCAATAAATTAGTTGACCGAGTAGAATAGTCCTTGAACTAGTAAACGGAGCCTTCCTTTTGTTTTTTAAATTTTGATTAGAACGATCATAAAATCTAATCGGATTAGTGTCAGTGCAAATAATGAACACCAAGTTTGTTTAAAGCTTTTTATGAGCTATACATATAAATGAATAACAGCTATATGCAGTCCTTACAGAACTTCGAGGGAATCATTAAATTTGATAATCTACATATTATAGGTATTTAATTAATTTTTGGGAAAGCATATACCTTAATTGAGTTTACAAGTTTTATTTTGTTAGGAACTCATCGCTTATTGGTGGTTATAGATATTACTTTATGGCATTCAAATTTTAAAACTTATTTCGGGAGAGGGGGGGGGGGGTTATTCATGAGGTAGTAATTACTTTAATAATATGAATATTTTTTTCTTAATGAAAACAAGTACGAAATTTGGTTTAGACGATGGCGTCATTTCTTTAGTATGTATATTCTGTTCTTGCATGTGTGTCTTTGTATTTTTAGCATGAAGTAAAGTATTGTGCATGGGTAATCGATCTGAACTTCGGGGTGACTTTCTTTAGGTTAATGTCAAATGATAATGTTGATATGTACGAAATATTATAACTTCTCTGGATTACTAATGGAGACGTTAATTCTTAGTTGGTTGAATGAATAAAAATTGATTTGTTTAAAGGAATAATGTTTGAAAATATATGCATACAATATTGTAATATTATTTGATATCGAATCAACAATCAAACAGCTCTCAGTCTAATGTTAATCTTTCATTATAATTGATATCAGATATGAATTTTAATTTCACTACATAGTATCATATCTGTAAGTAAGTTTTGTTCTATTTTAATTTTTACGGGTAGCATTTATAGCATTGGAAAATATTTTACAAGAAATTCGTAGATACGTATTTTGTGGGGTGTTTGATTTATACATGAACGCCAAAGCAAAGAAGATGCTATGGTGCAGCTGTTTGGTATAGTCTGTAGCTTTATTTATTTGATAATGAGGCTTGAAATTTATGGGTATCTCTTTAGCTCTTACCTAAAAGGAATAGCTATTACGCAATTGTTTGATGTCATTTTTGAAGACAAACTTCTAACAGAGTAACTTTCTATAGATATGGAACCTGGACAATGTTAGTTTATGTTGTAGTCACAACTTGTGACGGCCCCGTGGTCATTTAACTTTTTACAGGGGGGGCTCTTCCACGGGAAACCTGAACAGTCTCGTACCAAACAAAGCCAGTCTGTAACTTTAGAAAAAAGTTGATGTACAGAATTTGAGGCGTGTAATTGCATGATAGGGTTTAATGAAACTTTGGGTTTACTTTTGATCTATTTTCATTCGTTTGGTGATTCGGTTCTGCCTTCTTTTGTTTCAGTGTTAATTTTTGTTGTAGCCGCCAGCCATTGAGTGTCTTGGGTCATGAAGAGCAGCCCAATTGGGTATTGTTGAAACCTGGACAAGACAGTTCATGTGGTATCGCGTAGTGGAGATTTTGTTGAGGACAATTTTATTCATGAAACTGGGAACATACATTACACTACGCTGTACAGAACAGTTTAGAGATCACGATGGTGAAACATGGACTGGAGTTTTATCGTGTATATAAAATGAACATCGCGACACTACGTTTCTAAATTTACGGATAATTACTGTATTAATTGATTAAGCTAATTCATTGATTGTTTAATAGATATAATTGCGTTCTGTTTAAACAACTGACATTGATAACTTTCTATCATATATTTTGCTTTTTGCAGAAGAAATATGCATGTAGTTTAACTTTTTTATACATGATTTTTATAGTACGGACGTGTTATTTTAGGTTATAGAACAGGCCAATACTTTTCTCAAAATCGCTTATTGAGTTTTTATTGCAGACCGATTACTCTTAATTCCCTTGTAGTAGGATTTTGTTCACAGATTTGAACGTGATACGATTAATGTAAAACATGTAAACATGAATGCATGAGTGTATTCATTGATTTTAAGGTGGGATGTAATATGATTTGATGTGAGTTTCAGTATAGTTTTAATTTCTGAAAGTTTTTTTTGTGACTGAAAATTTATAATAAATTCATTCAAATCTGTGAGTCACGTGGTGTGACGTGAGCTCAGACATGACCGCCTATCGCTTGGTTGCTGTATAGTTAACTGCAAATCAAATACCATAGCCAACTGTATGTTTGTTAACAGTCACAGCTTAGCGATTCTCGAATGCTATAGCTATAGAAACATCGGCGCCATTTTGTTATTTTCCAGATTTTTTTTCCCTGGCCGTTCAGTGTTTATTGCGTCATCTACAAATTTTTCTCTCCTCATTTATTCAAAATATATACAATGCTTAAAGCTTGTATCGCTTAAGCTTGTTGTGAAATACTAAATCATTTCAAATTTCTTTAAGAAACTTTAAGGACATAAAGTTTGATATAATAATTAATTTTCAATTCTCTTCAAAATTTTAACATTGTCTGTGTCACTATCGTCGTCCTTGGGCTCATATTGGCACTGAATAATTCCCATACGAATTGTTGGCAGTCTATCTGTTTTTGTTTCACAGTTCGTATAAGACATGTTTTCGATATTTTCATAACAGTTCTGGTCATAAGATACATTACCATCACTGAATTGGCTATTTCAGGACGAGTTCGTTATAGAATATTCGCTAAAGTTGCCTACCACCATTTGGTATTTCCCGATCTAGCAATCCTTCGTCTATCTCCACCACGGACTGTACCGAATGGAGTTTCCTCTGCCTACATCTCGGCTCAAATGACTTGTATGAAAAGTTGCAAGTTTGTGAGTGAATAAAACAATTTCTAAGCATAGGAAAAACACGGGATTTTTTAAACAGATAGTTAATAGTATTATCTGTGTAATTGAGTGGCTTGAAATCAGATTTAAAGCCCATTTGGGAATACGGTACCTTGACGTGTATGCTTATACAGAAGTTAATGGAGCGTTTATTTGTTTAAAAGCAGCTTTACATAAAATTAGCTTCATAACACTTCTAAAGATAAAATTGTTTCATTGAAATTCATCAGTCATGCATATAGACATTTAACTTATAGAATCAGTATATTACAGGTGATGAGGGAATGATATGATGCGAATTGGTGCCTTTTGAAAGAGAATGAGGGGTTCAAAATGGGTGATAAATGCTCCAGAATACAATCTTGGCAACCGTCTTGGAAAGTACCATTATGTTATACGATATTAACATAATACATAGTTCTAATGGATAGCTTGGTCCCTAAAACCTAGGTATAGAGACAAAAATCACCTTCCTATGATAAACAGGTATATATATCTATATGTTCGGGATTTTCAACCAACTCAATGAGAGTATTGCATATGTATCCACCCCTACAGACACCAGCTCTCCATATATACGCCAATAGTGCTTTACAAAGTTAAACAAATTGTCAAAACTAGAGTCTTACATTCAACTTGTGGTATTAGCGCTTTAACTCGAAACTTGGTGATTTTATCCACCAGCGAGCTAAGCTGTAATTCTATTTATATGTGATTAATCGGCCGAGGGTTGTAATGTAGAGTAGCTCGGAATAAAACTCTTGGCTTGAGAAGATAATGGAGGGTGATGATCGGTCAGACAAATCGCATGAATTGGATGATTTTTTTTTGCAGCAATATTGTGGGAGCATCGTTGAAGAGAGTCACATATTTTCTCTTAAGCAAGGAACACATGATTTTTTTCTCTAACAGCTAATACATGTAAATAAGGGAGGAATGAATTTAAAGAGCACTCACAACTTAAGAAATATGTTCATTTCAGTATATTAAAATATTATACATGTTAATCTAGTTTGAATTTGTTTCATTCCTGTTGCCTGTTCATTTTGTTTGAATTTAATGTCACATACAATTTGATCCGACACATCTGATGATATTCGCATGGTCACTCGTGCATGCAAATAGACAAAAGTGCCAATTTGAACTAGACAAATATCCTTAATCTATATGACCTCAATGGTTAATATTAACTCCTTGAATATCTCAGTCAGGGACAAAAACCAAGGACGCAGAACCGACAAGACGTTACCTACCATTGGTAAGCTGTGTAAACTGTTCATTTAGTTGCCTTCAGAGTCTCAGTAGTACTTTGTTAATATCTAAATGAAATAGTTTTGTTAGGCATTTGGTACTGTTTTCTTTTTCGGTTTTGGGGGTCTCTTTTTGCAGCATTGTTCTATAGTTCTTGTTTGTAGTTGTTGTACCTACTTTTGTTCCTGTCACTTTCCCAAGGCAAGAACCATACACGGAGAAATAGATAGACTCTTTATATAGCCATTCTGAAATGAACAACTCCAAAATCACTATGAAAATGAGGATAATATTGATTGAGAACCAGTCAGATGTTAAAATGATGAACGATTATGTATGGTAGTTGCAAACTAAAATGGATAAGCGTACGTTCTAGTGACATTGCCAAATTTAACCGGAACTATATCTGCGCAAAGGACAAACAGTACATAGTACAAAAAAGTATTAACCCGACGGGATAATTAAAACTGTACTTCTCTCTCTCTCGGTTCCTGATTTTTGTGGGATTGATTTCAAATGGAAGGCCGTTCTGTTTCAAAGTTTGTTTAAGGAGGTTATCAGTAGTAAGCAATTAGTTATCTATTGAAGATTGAAGAAAGCAATAACGATGGAATAATAACACAATTTGAATTGCGACAGGAAAAAGTCGAATCATAATTATATGACAATCATGTAAAATAATAGAAGATAACTGAGTCCAGTCGAAACAACAGAAGTTTTATAAACACAAAATGTTAATTATAATAGGCGCTCTGCAAATTGGGATTTCATATGAGCTGTTCAGTTCTCAAGCGAAACATAACACTCTCTTGAATATATGCATTTTACAACGACTTTTCACACAGTGTACTTAATGTGAGACGGCAGTGGTGAAGTATGTACAAAAACACACTGTGAGGCGTTAGCATAGTGATTGAGGTTCTAGAGTGGGGGTGTGAATCAATGTATTTTTGTGGAAATGTTTGATTCCTGATTAACGACACAGTCAAGTTTCATGTTTAAATGTATGTTAATCTGCTCATTTAGAGCTATTTGTGTGTACTTTAATGTGAATACTTGTTAGAGAAAAAAATTAAGTGCCAATTGTGGCCGCCTCACTTCTTCGGGCTTCCCCTATCTCAGGTAATGGTATATGCTGTTATGGTGTATGCTGAGCAATACAGCCATAATACATTTGTTACATATCTCCACGTGTGGGATACAGCTTTCCCACGCTCTGATAGGTCACTTTCGTTCATCGGTATAATACAACCAATGCAATGCAACAACTTGCACGGTCCATGCTGGACCCGCAATTTGGCGATTCCTTCTCGTATCAGTTGCCACAATGAACCTTTGGAACCCATCCACCATGCAGCGCGTCTGTGAAATAAATTAATTATTTAGTTCTTCACAGGAGATTTAACACTTCTCTCGTTTTCCATCTGTTCGTGTATTTTGATCCAGTTCAAACTTTTGTGCTGATGTACTGAAAGAGTGCAACGCTCGCTTCGGCACAGTTCGATATGAATGGAAGTGCTGAAATGTTTTTTTTATTATGTTTTGTTTATGCACCAGGATAAATTGTTAAATATAGACACGAATTAAAACTATTGTTGAGTACTTTTCTATCATATTTCAGAAAAATTAATTTCAAACGTCACTGTTTTCTGTTACGCGCGTGATGATCACTTGTATATACGCTTTACACTGACTCCGATGTGTATGTATAAGTGCGCCAGCCAAGCGAAAATATATATTGACTTCTTTAAATTGCCACAAAAATGGGATTTACGGGATAACTAGAATATCAAATTCGTAACCAGGATATCAAACTTATGAAACTCGTGAAGTAATTCTCATTTATTTCTCTCCCGTGTCTCGGAATAAATGAAAATTGCTACCAACGTTTCGTAAATTTGAGATCTCCAGATCACTCATTGGAGATCCTCTCTGTATTAATTAAGTTAAAAACGGGCCTACTTGTAAGCCTCAATCAATTTTAGAACATTTATACCTTTTTTTTAATGCTGGAAGCTAAGTTTTTGCCGTCGCTGATTTATCCGACTGTTAACAAACCTAAAGTAATCAATCACGTTTTTAAATCTACTTGGCTATCATTGACGTGCCGTCCTGTGAGTGGATAAAACATAAGTTACGAAACAAGGAAACGCTATTTATACAGGTTCATTTCATGTATAGGTTTACACTGACTCTACAACTAGCATTTGATGGTTCAAGGCAAATACCGAAAATGACGTTGTTATTTCTATTTTGCATAATTTGTCTGAGTACGGATTTGATGACAGCTGGAGGAAACAGCATACCGGATGGACAGCTAGGACCTTCAGGTGAGATTATGGACCGCAGCTTTCTATTGAAAATCATCTTTCACTCTCACCTTTATATTGTAAACAGAATTTCATGAAAATTGTCACTGTCATTCTAAACACCTCTTTGTTCATTCTAACATACGGATCAAATAACTAGACAATCACGTTTTGTGTAGTTATACAGCTGAGGTCAATGTCGAATGCAATCGTATTCTCACGAGAGTTTCTATACTGGACGAGACTAAGACAACTCTCGTACGCCATGCCAGGCCATCGCGCATTTTCAACACAAGATGGCCCGGGTGTATCTTAGAGTCAATGTCTCGACGTAGGAAGTAGAATCGATTATATTTTAGAATGCGTCAAAGGATGAAAGAAGAAGAATATTTGAAATGACTGAGTGAGGCGGCGAGACAAAATGCAGCTGTGTGTTGTTTATTCCCCAGAAATGGACTTCGGATTGAATTGCTGCTACTTCTTTACTTTTTCTAAATTGATAATCTTTTGGTTTAAATTGTGTGAGGATTATTTTCCGAGCCGATCTTTTCGAGCAAACAGTACTACAACGGCAACAACAACAACAACAACAGCAACATCATCAACAACACCAACAACATGTCCCCATAATACAAGCGGGTGAAAGAACTCGTCTTCTTTGGGCCGACGAAAATCAACACGAGAGCAACCGATTGCTTTATGTCATAGCCAGCGTTGTTTTGAACGCCATCACATTCATTATCGTAAATTTATCGACTCTTTGCCATAATCAGCGTTCTCTTAAAACTGTCAATGTAATTCTCATTTTCTAATCACTTTATGACATGATAACATACAAATGTGCATGTTTATTTAATTCTTCTGTTTCTCATCGCACTCAAGTGTATTTCTCTAATAAGCTGCTTTGACGACAGTTCAACTGAATCTGGAATATTCGAATATTGGGATTCGGAATTGGGAATTGGGATTAGAGCATCTAGTTTGTATTTACAACGACAGTCCGGGAATATCGAGTGATGTCACACGCGTGGCGTGTATCTATAGAAACATCGCCGCCGTTTCTCCAAACTTAGGCCCTCAAACATCGTTGACAGTTTGAACAACAACAACAACACGATAAATATTGGTCCAAATTAGACAATTAAATTTTGCTAGATGATAATTCCGTAATTATGGATAGGCCTAACTATTTATTATATGTGAATAGCAAACTACCTTTTTCAAAGTATCAAAACAATAAATTCGTTTAATCAACGATAGTAGATCTCGCTAAAATGTTCGATGTTTCAACATTACGAAAATTTTACTGAAAGTGGACTCACAAAATAGCAAGCGATATTTAATAAAATGCGTTGTCGTACGTATTTAAACTTTGTCAGTACTAATTTAAATATGTCTTAATCAATCCGATGCCATACCAAAGTTAATCCAATTGATTAAAAATAATGCAACTTAAATTGTAAAGTATACAGGGTTCTATGAAAATGAATAAATTTATATAAAATGAGAAGTGCGAGAATTCAAATACTCAAAATCCAAGAAATAACCAAAAGAAGTGTCGAGAGTCTATCTCATAAAACATTTATTTAAATATTTGTTCTTTCATCTGTAATTATCGAAGTTCCTTTTTCATATAAGAAAAGTCGCAAATTTGTAAGTGAATAAAACAAATTCTAAGTATCGGATAAATACGGAATTTGTTTTACAGATAGTTATTCAGTCACATAAATCTGAATTAAAACCCATTTGAGATTACCTTTAATAATGATTGTATGGACAACCCATCGTCTTATAAAGTGATATAGCATTAAGAACGACGTTAAACCCCAGTCAAACAAACAAAGAAAATCCGCTCTCTAAGCACCGTTAAAGGAAGCTCAGCTTTTCCATTCGGTGTTGCTGTGTAGGTTACATTCTGCCATGCACACATAACTCACGACGGCACGGTTAGTTTTTGGTGAGGCACTTGAAGAATTGGAGTTGACAAAACTTAAACAAGTAGCTATAGGTCTGTCCGATAAGCATGATGAACGATTCATCATATGGTATCTGTTATTTTATTTCTTACACGGAACAATCGCTTGCATATTTAATGTATCCCGGAAGACCTTCTCCAAGCTTAATAATATCACATTAATATTTAACGTGACAAACTATCATAATGTTAGATTAAGTCCGCTTTATGCGATAAGATCGATGTTCTTATATCTAACGTCTTTTGTGGATATATTTTATGGTCTATTTCCCGTGTACAAATCCATTTTAACGATTTTCCAAACATAAAATAAATCTTGGTTTTTGATACTTCAATGATAATATAATCCACCAGCTGCTTTCGTCTAGTAATTCGATAACCTTGATTTCGAAGAGACCATTATGATTCCTCGCGTTTTGTGTTGCTATGATTTTAATATCTTCACAGTCGACAGATCGTGTAAGGCTGAATGCTCATTATTTGATGTTAACAATGAACATGCATATGTCTATTAATGTTAGATGGTCATCTAACATATGTATGTCAAATGTCTAGGCCACACTCGGGTATGTAGAGTCCGTTACGGGTTTAATTGGACCACAGCCACTTTTAATAAGTGACCTATCTTTAAATCGTGTACAATAAGTGCTCAAACAACATGTTTGAAATCAGTCATTTCGAGATGCTAACGAGCTGAAAATTATTTGCCGATACGGGAAATTAACGTCCAAGGTACCGGACAACAATTTGGGCATTATTAGAGGCGGTAATTAACATATTAAAATCCTGACACGAAGCCGTTAAAGGAAAATTACCTTCCGCCCTCGAGTCATGTCACATAGGACACGAGATGGCATTTTGGAACGATCAAGTGACGTCTAGTTTTTAAACGCAGATTGCTGCTTTGGGATAAACCCACGCCATCACTATTTGATCAAATAGTCACGAGGCGACACTCTCCTTTTAGCCACAGTTACGAAATAAATTTAAATGTGTTATGTGGGTCAACTTAAAATGGAACATTTTGTTGTTTTTAGAGTAATCCAATTTGTTAATATCTTTAAATAAAAGAATTGCATTGATCTTCAGCTAAACTACATCATAGCATAGTCCCGGTGTATTTACACAGCTGTATAATTTGCCTGGCGACGACCGCACAATTTTTGGCATTTTACCGAATATAAATACATTCAAAATGGTCCTGTTCTGTGGGCAAGCGGTCTATACGCAAAATGAGGTAAGCTGACAACGGTTTTAATCAAATGGCGAGATAAAAGAAATGCATGTGTATATTTTCCGTTAATCGAAGACAACAAACAGGATACAGGCTGTATAATAGGCCTAGTCCCCGGAGCAACTTTTGCAAAATAAAGGTAGATAACCATGTAGGACATTTGTAATCGGGAAAATTGCCTACGTTCCAAAACTGTTACGCACAGTGAGGTTACGACTCATATAACAGATACACATGAATGCATGGTGATTCAATAATGCTATTATCTTGTAAACCTGGTTATAATTACCGACAAAAAGTAAACACAGAGAAGACACTGTTTGCATTACATTTTACCACGTGTGAAACAATAGTTCTGGTAGTAAAATTATTAATTTTATAAATCAGATAACAAGCAGGTAGAGCATTGTGCAAATAGTTAAGGAATTAAAAAATATATTTCACAGATAATTTATTTATCAGAGCCATTAACAAAAACTGGGATCATTGAGACATTACCTACACCAGTACAATTAAATTCTGGGGAATGTTTGATGGTGTATGCTAGAGATATTGGAATTTCAAAAACAGGTTGTATAGTGGAGATTTAGTAGAAGAACACGTGGCTCGATATTGTTTATTCAGAATGACCAAACGTCATTGACCTAAAATAACAGAAACAGCCCTTGGTGAATCGTGCAATGGTATATTACAGAAGATATATTCATCGCACGCAAGCTACCCATTTGTTCGTGGTCAGCAAATACAAGCGAGTGGGGGCAATCGCAGATGACCAGCAAATGTCTTGCATTTGTGGGGGGATTTGTTTTTCAAGAAATGGGTCAAATCTTTAAAATATATATTAATGTTGTTCTTATTGTTCTTAAAAAAGACAAAATCAGGTTAACCTTGGAAATTATTGTCCATGGCTTATGACGATTGTTTTCTCTGGTTTTCTGGGGACAATCAAACATTTTCATAGAAGTGAAAATTTTGAAAGCTCGTCCAGCTAAATCCAGTTTATTCTTTCTGTCTCAAATTATCGCTCGGAGGGAATGACCTTTCACAATGTCTATTCGGTGTTACAAGAATAACACATGGTTTTTATTTAAACGCCATTGTATGTCTTTCAAGTTATCAATCTTATTCACGCGAGAGTTTCTATAGTGAACGACACTAAGACAACACTCGTACGCTAGGCCAGGCCATCGCGCATTAATTTGCGCCAATAATTGGGGCGACGTATGCCACAGACCAGCAAATAACGAAAGTGCAAACCAAAATGACCTGGGTGTATCTTAAAGTCAATGTATCGACGTATGAGGTAGAATCGAATAGTTTTTAGAATGTCAAGTGATCTGTATGTGATTAAAGGGAGACAACTATCACATTAACCCGGTTTTCCTATCAGATCAGCCATAATGCTACCATTGATTCCTAGTTTAAGTTTCCAATGTGTTTGATAGCTCCGCATTTATTAAATGCATACCTTAAATCTTGAATTTAGTAGACTCATGGGCATTGAAACATGTTAAATATCCTGATCGAATCAGTGCTGTGTCCTTGCACAATGTAAACATGTCATTGTCTGTGAAAAACTGGAAGTTGCTCGCCCTTCTGTTTAAATTCAAAGTGTAAATTCAGGACCAAAGAAAGGCAGATGGACCTGGTGCAAGGGACATTTGAAACGTATTTCCGCATTTTTAACAAGGCTACAAGGCTACGTCGAGTTTCGTATATAAAAATATGTATTCTGATACATATTTTTATATACGAAACTCGACTTTTAATTGAACACATAGCCTGAAATTGACCAGTGATGTGCACTTATCTAAGTTTGTATCTCTAAATTAGATTAAATGATCTGATAGACAATAAGAAATCTGCATCAAGTCTTATACTCTGTCCGAAACTTCAGGAAAATGTACACTGTTATTTTGATCGACTTTCTTTGCCCACGAGGATGGTTTGATTTGCTAAACGCCAACCAAAACAACCAAGTGCGGTCATCTGTGTTTGATAGTAACCAACTATGTTATGGACAAATTGTTTGCTGTTTTTTTTGTTGTTTTATGTTTTTTGGGCGAGTGTTTGGTGGGGGGGGGGGGGGGGGGGAGTATGTTTTTGACACAAACTTTGTTAAATTATTAAATAAAACAAAATTAAATTTAATACACTAAAACACAAAAAATTTAG
>JAQQZZ010090079.1:0-17878 GCA_030265115.1 Mopalia vespertina
GTTTTCCACCATAATAAGGCAAGGAGCAGTGTGAAGTGGACAATCCATCGTCATATAAGTGAAATACCCTTGAGTACTACGTTAAACCCCAATCAAACAAACAAACAAATCGTTCCCCGTGAGAGAGTTTGTGATTTCATCAGCAATACAAGGTTAAAGCTTGATGTTAGATATCCCTGTATATTGTAATCCCAGGATTTAGTGATGCCGAATTTGTAGTTGTTAATAATTCCAACATTTTGTGCAGGTTATTGGGAGGGCACTTCCCGTTGCCCTAGTGGTCTCAGAGCTTAGGGGCTACACGAAGCCAATTTATTGTATTTTCTGTAACGTGGCTGCAGGCAGGGGATCCTCTCCTGTCTTTCTTTGTAGCCATTAACCTATTAAATTGACTTGTTGTCAAAAAAGTGAAATAACATAAAGCACAGTATAAAACTCTAATCAAACGAATAGACCAATATTTCTTTACAACTACATGGGGGCCGTGGCCTATTGGCTAGCGAGTGCACTTACTAATCCTACTTCGATGTATAATTCACGAAATCGAGTCTGTCTGTCGACCATCAGGTATATGAGTGAGTCACACGATACAGAGGTGGTTTTTACGAGGTTTCCTGTATTGTTTGTTTACTATATATATATAAGTAATCCAAGAAAATATAAGCTCCTGTAAAGGTACTGCTGGGCCACTTCGGCTCAAAATAGAAGGAAACAAATTTAATCCCTTTTAATAAAAGATAAACATTCAACGAGTATGATACTGAAAAAATAAATTCAAAATTCTAATTCTAATTATTAAATTTGAGCCTTAGATTTAGTTTTCCATTAAGAATATGACATGTATGAAGGCAATGGCAAATTGTTGGAGATTAATGGGATTATCAAAGCAGACCAAATTAATATCCAGCAAGATATTAAGAACATCAATTTCCTTATTTGTCCTGAATATTTAAAATTTGCTGTCAGATAACTTAACATCTTAAGTTATGATAATTGAAAGTACTTAAAGGTTTCCCTGTTGAGTGTAACCTAATTTGCTATGATACATGGTAAAAAACCTTGTGGGCATAAGTGCTTTAACTTCCGCTAAATAAGAATGCTCGAAAACTACGTGGGACTGATTCCCAAAGTATTTCAGACTTAATACGTCAAAATATTTCAGATTTTTGCACCTTTTTTCATTTAGATTTAAAGTTCTACATGTAATTATTACTCACTAACAGTATTATATTAATGCTGAATAATATTAAATGTTCAGAACACGAGAACTGGAGAATTTGATGGCATATTAAAATTTTAAGTTAGTATCAAACTGCTTTGTGGAATCCTGCCTTAGGACTTGTAAGACTGTGAGTATGAATTACTGCAGATCGTTGCAGAGAAATACTGTTATCTTTGTTATTCCCAAACACTGCAAATCATACTGTAAGTGCAGGCCTGTGTTGTAATCTTTTCTGGCATAACCCTAAAATGGGTCCTCTAAAATTTTGTGAGATAACCTAACATTTGAATTTTCCCCTGGTTTCCTGATTTTTTAAATACATAAATCTGCCTTTGTGGAAAGTAAAGCAAAACTGCTTTAAAATAAAATATTCATTGATAATCGGCTGACAAAATTGGTCAAAATCAGTGGCAAAATGCAAATTTAGACAAAGACTAAACCATCTGGGAAACCTTTAAATTGGTCCTGACCTCCTAAATTAAGTTTGAATAACCATGGGAAAACCCCGTTCTGACCGTTCTCTGGAACAGCACAGGCCTGTAAGTGAAATGCCCTCGAGTGTCATAATAAATCAGAGATCTGATGCTGGTAATTTACTATAATTATTCTCGTAATGGTCCTACGAATCTATCAACAGGAGAACGCTTTAATGAGAAGGCCATTAACTCCAGTCAGTGGGAAGAATAGATGGATTTTACATGTGTGAAACAGAAATTGTTGTTGGAATTAGAACGGATATTGGTTGTCAATAGCGTTGTTAATTTCAATTCATTTCCTGCATAGTTTGGCAGCCCTTGATATTGATTATGGCTGCCCTCTCCAATAGAGCTGTAATTGTGACCATGTAACAACACCTTCACCGTAAATAATCAGTTTTCTGCACAATGATTATTTCACATGATAGAAATGGTCAATCTGAAAGGGGAACAGAGATAAGCTCCTAAAAAAGCCACCCTCTGGCTAAGGGCAGTTTGTTTGAAGAGTAGCAATGCTGTCTTTACTTAGCACTGGAGGAAAATTAACTATCCAACATTATGGAAACGCTATACATCGTGGTTGTGCTTGTGTCAATTATTGTTGGAATACACCCCTGTCATATAGGTGAAATACCCTTGAGCACTGCGTAAAACACCAATCGATGAATCAACCTAAAAAAGCCATTATATAACTACATATACAGAAAAAGGATACTCTTTCCTGTATGGATGCTTTTCCTGGTGTGTAAATAAATTGTATTTAAAATCATGTGTTTTGTTAAGTGTGAATTCTCATGAGGTTAATTGTGTTGTAGACTGTTGAGGATTTCTCTTATTTGAATAACTTTTTCTTGACCAATAAACCAGTCAGCAGGATGAATATTTTATTGCCTTAAAAAAGCATACTTTTAAATGCAACTGTAAGGCCATTTTAGTATCCATTTGTTTTTTCTAAAACAATTTTAATATTAGACATGTGAAAATTCGACATGGCTCCCCAGCTTTGAAATTTGGTTTGCCCTGATGACAAACAGATTAAAAATGAAGTTAAGCCATTTTCTAATAGAATTTCCAAATCATGTATATTGTTCTATCAGCACAGTTTATTGATGATCAACAGATTATTCATTTAGCTTAAGGGACTGAGATAAAATATCGCCATGGTGACTGTTGGTAAACAATCCAGGTGAGATTTGTCCCCATCAGCCCAAATTAAAAGTTATATACCAATGTCAGACTGAAGCACCTGGGGTTATATTAACATTAGTGATTATAAAAGAGAAATGTTTGACTGCTATCGACCAGGTGATAATGTTTTAATAATTGTCTGTTGCCATGGCAATATAGCTAACAAGCACATGCTCCATTTGTTTATCAATGAAGATAATCTAGGGGAAAACTGTTTATATTAATTTCTGTGAAAGTTTTGTTGAGCGTCTTGTGGCTGAATTCTCTGCAAAATCAATTCTAGAAATTAAGTTGAACATGGATCTAGGTATTCTTTTGAAGCAGATTTTTTTTTTTTAAATCGTTAATGTATAGTCATTGTTTTCATCTTTTTCTTTTTCTTTTTACAGTCCGTGAAGTACAGGTAACGCCACTGACGAAAAAACAAAAACAGAAATCGAAGAAGAAAATGAAACAGAAGAAGAAAAGAAGCCAAACCAATATACACAGTTGTGAGAATATATCACATGGAAATGCTTCACTTGTTACCGTGGAAACAGACTCGGGTTTAGACACATTGTTTGTCAGGTCTCCTTTAATTTGCAGGTTTGTAAAACACGAAGTTAAAATCAGATTGGATATGTCATTAGAGTCTTCAGCCTATGGTTGAAATCTGTTAGCACACAGAGTTGAATTTAATCAGGTTGCAAAAATGTGTTACACAAGGCCATATGTAACATGGCCTTCAGTAAAGTTATCGGATTTGTATAAAATGACATTTTAAAAGGGTAACTGAACCAATAATACACACAAACCAATGCATGCATCTCAAAATACCGTTTCTTTTTAATTGATATTTTTTTTGTGCTGTTCTCAAGGGTGTTTCTCTTATCAGACTGCGGTGTATTCCAACAATAATTAACACAAGCACAACCATTAAATGTGAGGTGTATTGATACTGTCAGAAAGTTAACCTCCCTACATAGTGCTAAGTAAAGACAGCACTGCTACTCTTCAAACAAACTGCCCTGAGCCAGAGGGCTGAAGTGTTTTGAAGCTGGAAAGTTAATCGTCCTCCAGTGCTAAGTAAAGACAGCATTTCTACTCTCCAAACAAACTGCCCTTAGCCATACGGCCAAAAGAATGATTGGAAAGAGCTTCCTGTTGCCCTGATACTCTCCGAGCTAATGAGCAACACAAAACCAACCTGTTTTAATGTCTTTGTATTGTGTGGCATGCGGCAATGGCGTAGTGGTTTGCGTGTGCACTTACTAATCCTACTTCGTTGTTCGGTTCACGGGGTCGAGTACCTCTGTTGACAATCAGGTATATGAGTGAGTCACATGATGTGGCTTTGACAATCATGGGGTTGGCTTTTACGAGGTTTCCTTCTGGTTTTCCACCGTAATTAGGCAAGAAACAGTGTGAAGTGGACAATCCGTTGTCATATAAGTGAAATACCCTTGAATATGACAATAAACCCCCAAACAAACAAATTAACTTTGTATTGTGTGTTTTAATTATTTTCAAGCTGTAGTTTAGCCATTTAGCGTGTCTCCCTACTAATCCTACTTCAATGTACCGCTCACCTCTCAGCTTTCCATCATATTTAAGCAAGGAACAGTGTGAAAAGGATAATCCATCATCATATAAGTGAAATACCCTTCAGTACTACATTAAACCACAAACAAACAGAGCTTAGGGGCAATATGAAGCTGAGTGTTTATGAGGCAAAACATAATGTAAGTTATGATGTCACTTGAAGTTTTATCTTTTAGGGTTATGGTTGAGGGTAAGGTTTAGTGTTATTTTTAGAATTATGTTTAGTGTTAGTTTTAGGGTTAGGTTTTGGGTTAGTATTAGTTGTTTGTGGTGAATTTGGGTGGCACTTATAACCAGGAGCTAAGCCAGAAATCAAAAGAATGTTGTCCAAAATGGTAATTTTGCTTCACTTTTTAAGTAAATGGGTGTCTAATGTTTACAGTTTCCATCTCTCCTACATGTTAAAGTTTCTTAAAACAGTGTGTCCAAAAGAGTTTATTTTTCAATTCAGAGGTGTCCAGAGGGCAGGTGGACACCCCTCTGCCTAAGCCCTTGCTAATAACCCATCAGGCTGGAATGCTGGGATATGATTGTATTATCCTTGCCAATGATATCAAACAAAACACATATGAAATGGCTTCGCTCTAATACAGGGTTTTCTGGTTATGACGTTACGACAACATAGTGACGTCCCTTTGCGAAATAACGTTATCGGTTTACGGCAAGGGAGGGATAATCCACGATTTTTAACATGTGCGGTATAGGGAATATTGCAAATTAACAGCTAAACGTTAATAAAACCATATGAATTTCCTTTTCCCATAGCTTAAAATATTATTTTTTGCAAAAGTTCCAATTTTAAAGCTATATTCTCCTGAAAACAGCCCACAATGTTAAAGTATAGGCAGTCTGCCCTATCGTGCCATAAAGTGGCAACTTTATTTCGCAAATGGGCCGTCACTCTGTTGTCGTAAAGTCATAACTAAAAATCTCCGTAATTATAAACAGGTATACTGCTTTACTTAGCACTGGAGGAGCATCTGTTTTCCCGCTGAGCGAAACGCTTCACATTTTATAATTATTGTTGTTTAAGTGTGGCAATTACTGTTGAATACACCGCCGTCATATAAGTGAAATACCCTTGGGTACGACGTTAAACACCAATCAGTTAATAAATTAATTATGATGAACGTGGTTTTCAGGTCCAGTGTCCAGTATCTTAGCGGACAGGTTTGAGATTCGGACAGTTGTAATGACAGGGGCACTGATAGTCTGTATTAGTTATATTGCAAGTTCATTCGTCACATCTATCATCGGCATGCTCTTCACATACGGTATTCTGGGCGGTAAGTTTATTTATAAAGATAGGATAGAAGCTTTAACAACTTGTGTGTAGTAATATGGACTATCTCCCATAGTCCAGTGCAACATTTGGTGATGCTCGGCGGTAATAAATGAGTCGATATACACCAAAATCGTACATTTTGGAAATCAGTAAATAATTGTTTCTTCTCTTTTTTAAATTAAAAATTTTAAATTAAAATTTATTCGTTCTTTAATGTACAAATGTTGGAGAATATGGATAATGGTATATATTTGAAGGGAACAACTCCAATCGTTGGGTAAATTTATTACACTTAATGCACGCACTAGAAGCCAACGGTTTATTGTGTACAGGTTGGCATTAATAGAGTTAATATTTAAAACAAATATAGTTGCTAAGGTAGAGGCGAACTTGGGCTTCGCACGAAAACCTGTAAAACTTCGAACAACAAGAGTTATTTCCCTTTCTGGGGAGACCCAATACAGCAGGCATTCTAAAATATAATCGATTCTATTTCCTGCTGCGAGGGCCCGCAGTACCGCTTAGTGGTAACGTGTGCGCTTACTAACCCTACTCCGGGATCGAGACCGTCTTTCGACCATCAGGTATATGAGTGAGTCACACGATGTGGTTCCGGCAATCGCGGGGGTGGTTTTTACGAGGTTACCTCCCGGTTATCCACCGTAATGAGGCAAGGAACAGTGGGAAATGGACAATCCGTCGTCATATAAGTGAGTACAACATTAAACCCCAATCAAACAAACAAACAAAGAAACTTCCTGAGTCGAGACATTGACTCTAAGATACACGCAGGTCATCTTGTTTTGCACTTCTATTATTTGATAATCTGTGGCAAACGTCTTCCCAAATATTGGCGGAAATTAATCCGAAATGGGCTGGCAGGGCATATGAGAGTTGTCTTAGTTTCGTTCACTATAGAAACTCACGCGAGAATACGACTGTACAGCACGGAGAAGTTGTCATGCACAATTTTAGTGCACATTCATACATCTATCGCGCTCGAGCGCAGTGATAATTAATTACACAATCACGGGCATTTCGCGAGGTTCAGCCGATTTAAGTGCGCAACCATGGTTGATTTTCGTATGTTTCTGGAAATTACCACGGCTGGACCACTTGAGATTCCTGGCCTTGTCCCCGTCTCACCAAGCGACATAAGCTAACGTGCTGTCTTTATGACTGGTAGTCCAGCCAAGACCGCTTTGTGAAACGGGACCCTGAGACTGGTTAGTTTTTAGATTTAGCCGCCGCCATGTGTAATTATTATTTATAACAGGACCTGAAATGCTAAGCAAATAAATAAAAACACATTTTCTTCTTTCTTTAGGAATCGGTCAGATGTGTGCTTATGCCCCATCGGTCATTATTGTGGGGTTATATTTTGACAAGCGGAGGGCATTAGCAGCAGGGTTGTCCTCTGCCGGAATAGGAATCGGTACGTTTATCGTTCCACCAGTGGCAGAGTTGTTGCTGGAATCAATTGGTTTCACCGGGACTTTTTTCATTATGGCTGGGCTCGGGCTGAATTTGTGTGTTAGTGGAGCACTTTTCAGGCCATTGGATCTTAATTGGAAAATAGTGGACTTAGCCAGGTGATTGAACCGATATGTTTTCATATCGGGAATTTGAAATAAAAAAAACGTATGCTTATATGAGACAGTTTGATTAAAATCAGATGAAAAAAAGCTCTGTCTTTTGCTTGTCGCTGATATTATGATCTGACGCAAGGGTTGTCCAAATGGCGTCGATTGGTTTGCAAAATTTACTAATCACAGCGGCACTTCCCAAACCTGGTTTATAAAAAAACAAGATTTTCGCTGACGAACCGGAGTTTACAGATAACTTGTTCATACTACTTCCAACATGGTTGGTCTCAGAACCCGGTATCCACATTAAAACATAAAACAGAACAAAGCATTTAAAATTGAGCATACATTCATCGATTTATTGGCAATAACCCAGATATATATATGGCTCTGAAATCAATTATTTTGTTTTCTTATTTAAGAAAGAGGAAAAACCGATCAACAGGAGGAGAAGCCGTAGCACTGAACCCCGATCCTGATGTTGCATTGGAAACTTTGCGAGAAGAATTGTCACGTGACGAAGCACCTGCTTTTACTGCTGCGAACAAGTCGGCGGAAGTGGTGCTGGTTGACAACAAGGGTTCACCATCTTTGCCACAAACGAACATCATTTTGCCACAAAAGCGACGAAAAACAGGACTTTGTGGGAAACTTCCTTGCTTTAACAAGAAAAAGGGTGACGAGTCATTGGTGAAAAACGATCAGAAGAAGAAGGTGAAATTTATCGATTTTAGCTTACTCAAAGACTTTCCGTTTTTGTCATTCTGTGTGACTTTGTTATTATTGACAATGGCTATACAGATTGGACAAGTCTTCATCTTTGAATTTGCTCGAGAAAGGGGCGTCTCTAACACAAACGCTGCCCTACTCTTGTCAATCATGGGAGGCTGTGACACCGTTGGTCGAGTGGGATCTGGCATTGCTTTTGATAGGCCGAACATTAAACCTCATAGACAATACATATACAATATATTTTTATTTTTAATCGCTGGGATTTCTTGTATGTTTCCATTAGCTTATAGTTTCCCTGCTTTTGCAGGAATTAGCGCAGCTTTTGGGTTTTTTTGCGGGACATACATCGCGCAGAAATCTGTTATCATTGTGGATCTAGTTGGAGTGGATAAACTTGTCTACTCCTTTGGTATGATCATCAGTTTCCAGGGTATTGGGTTCCTGGTTGGCCCAACGCTTTCAGGTAAGTTCTTATGTTCGCATGCAACATGAATTTTGAGAACTGAAAAATCATGATGTTCGTGTCCAAATATGTAGTTTTAGTTTTTTCTTAATACCTACAAAACTTGTAGCAAGTTTCGACCAGATAACAAAAATAACTAAATCATAATCCAGTTTAAAATGGGATCGGTATGTGCTTTACTAGGGATCGTTTTCAGTTGAGGGACGAGAGGACAACTTTGAAGAGCAGCAAAATAAATGCCATGTCCCATTGACAGAAATCGTATAACGCCGCGTTTTTTTTATGGCACGTGACGTGTTTTAAACATTTTTAAAAAAAATCACTGTGTTAACCTGGACTTAAAAGTTGTGATCATATAGCCCTGTGACATAAACTGTATATCATACAATACATTTCGATAAAAAGTTAAAGACAAATTTACCTGGATTTTAGCTGTCGTAAAAATTAATGAATTGTGTTTTCCCCCCAGGTGTGATGATTGACCACTTTAAGAGATATGACTACTCATTCTATTTCGCGGGAGCTGTGACATTTTTGTCTGGTTTGGTTTTCCTGTCCGGCAATATTTTCAGCTACAGACGAAAACAACGAGAAGCAAATCGATCAAAATGACTTTGACATTCACATGACCTTGGTCTGCATCAACCAAGCGACATCTCTATGTCTACGTGAGACTTGGCGTGAACTAATGTTTACTCTAACGAGATTTCAGGTTGTGACTTACGCTACTGACCGCATTGTTAACCTTCAATTGCTGGATTTGATGAGATTTGTCAGGGACATTTTTGTTGTTGTTGTAATGTGCTTTCGCATGCAAAAAGTTAAAATGACGAATGTACAATGTCAGAGGGAAAGAATATCGAAGAGTCGAAGCAGACATTAAACTTGAGTTGATCTGGTTTCACAGTTGGTCTACAATTTTGGAATGTTTAAAAGAACGTCTATGAATTCCTGAGCATTCCATGAAGTTTTATTAGCCAACAGGATAGACTGTAGCGTTAAAAAGTATGTTATTTTTTATACAATTTTATTGCGGGGTGCCGGGCGCCGTGGGCCAGTCGTTGTGCGATGAGTTGTGGATAGATATGTGCGCCAAATAAGACAAAACATAATTTTTTAGCTCTGGGTTACAGCTAACCCTAACCCTAATCGTAAACTTGACACTAAAATTGACGTCACAAAGAACACCAACAATGGCGTCATACAAGTGATTTACCCTTGACGTAAACACCAATCAAACAATCGAAATGTTGTTCCCAAGAAAACCTTTTACAGATAGGATGCATTTGTATAAATTTGTATAAAGCATATGTTATACGGAATGCTTAGTTAAATGCCGCTGACTATTGGCCGTATTATTGAAGCTACAGTTTTCAAATATGGCATCGAGGCAAAAAATGTATTTTATCTGTCGACTAAAAGCCCTTCATATTTTATTTTTTTTAAGCTCCTACGTGTCTTGGATGTCGGTTTCATTTGTCAAAATGACTTAATTTTATTTGACTCTCGCGACTTACAGCTAATGTATAATGCTGATTTAGTAATGTTATATTTGGCAGCAAAGATGACGTAAGAATTTGTTTTATTATTTGATTTGTTTTTTGGTACTTTCGGTGGGGTTTTTTTCCCGGTACGCCGTCATGTGAGTGAAATAATTTTAAGTACAAAATTTAAACCCAAATCAAACAAAATCCTCGTTTCAGTCAAATAACCTTGAGTGTGGCGTTAAACGCCAACTGAAGGCACCGTTTACTAGATCGCATCGTGCTCTTTACAATGGTACAAATGTGAAGTTTCTAACATGAATAGTTTTCTAGAAATACGCCTTGGAAAATGTAGAGTCTGCTTAAAACTGAAGTGCCAGAAATAGGCAATTAAAGTTTTGCGACTTGAATATATGATCATGGCAAAACTAAATTATAGGCTCCAATTTAACTGTTTGTCATTAGAATTTCAAAATATTTTTTTCGCCAACATATAGTTTGAATACCATACTTTTAATCCAAGCGATAACAAAACATTGGTTCATTTTGAGCCCAAGGGGTCCAGAAAGATCTTAAGATAGTCCGCTGTGTAGATCATTCACCATTTCAAACTGTTTCTGGTTCATCCACTCCTAAATTAGCACTTTCTAAAGTCATATGACATAGGCTAAGTTTGTTTAAGCCTGTGGACAGTGTGCGTACGCCAGTCATTAGACTTCCGGTGGACAAATTACAATTTTGGTGCAAATTAATATAGGCCGCTACATCTATGGCGGCCGAGCGTAGTGATTTTACCACAGTAACGATAATCTCGCGGGATTTTGACGATTGGTGGCCATCAAACTAACTTCTATAAGGGGCGATCACTCTAAACACACAAACGAGTTTAAGTCAAGACGGCCTACCAGTAGCTCGTTTCCAAAATTGTCTTCTTCCCGCAAACCCTTATCTGAAATGTTTCTCTCAAACGTCATACATGAGGTGACTCAAAATAACGTTTTGGTGGCCCTTGTTTACACAAACGTCTAAGGCCAGCCGGGGCAAACTTCTTCCTTGGACTTCCAGTGCATGGGTGTTGGAACACACAGCTAAGGCTGCTTGGAGGGTCCTGATGAGCTAAATACCTTTTTAACGCGGATAACGTCCGCCCTGTTGGAGGGATTCTAGGGCAAATCATAACTTTGACTAATGTATGGATGCCCTGTACATGTATATTCCCAAGGCAAGGGTCAGAAGGCATCAGACCAGACTTGCCCCTTTCCACCCTTGCCGAAATTGGCCTAAAAAAAACGTGGCAACGTTTCATTGGGCCATTGTAGAAGCAGACAGCCTATCAGAAAGCTGTTTATCACATGTGATGACAACAAACAAGCGTGGCACTACTGTCATTTAATGTGGCTTCGATGGTGTCAGAACTATTTAATGCAGCCAAGTTCGTGTGTGTATCTACGTGTTCCCTACTTGTCACCCTGTGTTAAGACTGCCGCTTAATTTGGTTATCAAGATATCGTTGTCATGATTTGCAACTCTTTGTTCAGACATGTAATAAATATTTGTTTATATGTAGGTGTTTTGTTATTTGGAATTAAAATACAGTTGTAATAACCCTAATCAGTATCTGTGCCGAGTTGTCGTTCCTGTTTAATTCCACCACTCAAGGGAGTGGAAATATTTCTCGATAGATTGGTTCTTAATCAGACATATAGTATCTTGATCGCATCACATTTACGATTGTTAGAAAATAAGTCCTATATTTTTAAATAACTTTAATAAAATATATCCATATCTTTTGCATTTTAATACACTTAAATGAATTGGTTACAATTTGAGGAGAGATTTTTAAGTGTTTTTTTATGTATATGTTTTTCTTTCTTTGTTGTTGTTGTAATTTGTATATATATTTTAATTTACATATAATCAAACTAAAGGTTTTTAACCAAATTATGATTTACTTTTGCTTATCAGTCACAATTGATATTGACCAAATAAAAGATTGAACTATTCTTTAATCAATTTGATTTGTTGATATTGTATTGAATAAAAGACTGTAATAACTTTTACCAAACACCTGCCATGAATCCATGAACTTTACCTCCCAGCCAGTTGAAAGACGAAAATACTTATACATACTTATACAATTTTATTTCTGAGCTTCCAGAGGTCACTATATCCATCGTCAGAGAAATTGCAATTTTAAGTAAACAATGTTAAAATCAGATCTCAAAAACGCTCCCCGTGTTTGTTTTTTTTGTCGCTATATTGAGATCTAAGGCAATCACTCTACTAATACTGCTCAATAAGGTCAAGCTTACTGGGGTTTACGAAAGGTCACAGGTTCAGTTGTCCAATAAAAACACAGATAACACGGGGCCATGGTAAACACCGAATACAGCCAAATAAAGCAGCAGTTGTTCGATTTTCTTCTGTGTTAATGTTTTAAGTCGCATGTAAACGGGGGAAACCGAATTCCACTCAAAGTGTATTATTTGAATGATGTTTGTTGATTGTGCGTGCATGTATCCGTTGGTCATGTAAAAATACGCAGTCGGGGAACTTCGGTATGTCGGCGGAAATCTTCGGCTTTTACAAACCAGAAATGAGAAGCAGCTCTGTGATTGGTCAATGTAAGAAACCAATCGACATTATAGGGGGAGTGATTGCGTTAGATCTCAATTATAGCGACAAACAAAACATGGGGAGCGCTTTTTGAGATCAGATTTTAATTAGATTGGAACAAATGCATACCTACATATTCAGAACAGCGTTCCCCTGTTATCAGCTTATCTATTCACGTTCACTTCATATTTTTTGCAACTTTAACTTTGATTATATTTGCCCATATTTCCAGCTTCTATCGATAATCCTATAAAATAAAAAATACAGTTTTTTTCTTTATGTGGGAAAATCTATATAGTATACCAACTTTTGTTCTTTCAAATTCCAATTTGCCTCAATTTGGGACATCAAATCTTGTCCCTTTATAGGCAACACAAGCCTTGCAATTCGTACAGATTTTCAGCTTGTATTGGTCTAGAAGTACCTATATATCTTTTGCATGGCTGTAAGGGGACCGAATGTCTTTAGTTTAAATTCAATAATAAGGTTGCAGTGAAGTTCATTCTAAATAAAGGCTTACAAATTTGGTTATAAATCTGTTGAATGGGGGGCTAATGGTGGCCATTCTTCAAAATGCATAAGACCATATAATTACACTAACACCTTTTCATCCTTGCCATCATTTGCTTTAAAAAAACGTGACAAACATTTCATTGGATGATGTCTGGACTAAGGTTGTGTGTGCGTTTCTACATGTAGCCCACACGCCACCCTGTGCTTATAGCGCCGCTTACTTTGCTAATGAAAGCTCCAATCTGATTGGTGAAACCGAGGATTGAAAGTATGGAGAAGCCGTAATTCGAATTCCGGTGGAGGCAAGCAAATTTTTCTCTCTTCATTTATTCAAAAACCTATATATGGTTCTGATGTGAATGATGGTAATTTGTTGTTGTCATTGGACTTCGTAATGTGACAGAGTTTGAATTTCCTTCCCCATTCCCATTGCTCGTTTCGCAATTCTCTGTTTCTGACCAGGACCAGAGGATGTGTGCGGCTTGTCCTCACCGTGGGTTTGTCTATACCATCCAGACGGATGTCTCTACCTCGTTTATACGACTGTTGACACATTTGAGCCCGTTTACACTGAGTTTAACGAAGCTGAGCAGCTATGTGACAGCGAGGGAATGCATCTGGTATTCGTTGAAACTGCATACGAGTTCAACACACTAAAGGACCTACTATACACAGGTACGTAGCTCTATCAAAATCAAGATCAGTGGCACATGATCATTGACCAGATATCAACTCCCACCTGTAGATACACATCCACTATAGGAATAATTTCGTTTCACGAGCATTGTGTTCCAGATATTCCTCACTTTTGACTAGATACACAACATTTTCTGAATCACAATTTAAACATTGGTCAAATTATGATGTCATGACGGTCCTGACCCCTTAAAGCCTTCTGACCAAGGGCAGTCTGTTTGAAGGGTAGCAATGATGTCTTTTAACTTTCTAACATTATGGAAACGCTCCACATCTTGGTTGTGCTTGTGTCAATTATCGTTGCCCATGTATAGCGCTGCCATATAAGTGAAATACCCTAAAGCACGGCGTAAAACACCAATCACTCTATCAATTTGACCAATTAAGTCATGCAATGAATCAATATTAAATTGAGTGCTTATTTGACTTATTCTTGGCACAATTATCATTAATCCTCGTGTCTAAGATACATGTAAATCGGTCTATATTGCTTTGATTATACTGTAATATTTGACGACGAGAAGAGCAAATATTGAATGGCATATTTGATCAAGACTCTAAAATTTAGTGTTGAGGACCCTACACACCTGTGTTTTATGTTTCACTTTGATTTGATATCTCATGTCAGTTTGTTTATTTTTATCGTCAATTTTATATTACACGTTGATTTATATTTGGTTTATTCTACTTCAAAGGGGTTTGATGTGGAGTTTTTATGAACTTGAATTTCAGTCCTTCGTAATCACTTTGGCCACACAAACGACCGATTCCTTTGGTCTATTTTAAGAAAGTGCGTTCTAACAGACAACATAAAGCATCACTATTCCCTTCAGCGAATATTGGTTTTTATTTCTATGAAATATCAGTTTGCAGGTCGATTTTTTCTTTACATTTCCTGAATATATCTAGTTGGCTACATATTTATCCCATACATGTAAATGGTGATTACCTTTCCTCGAGATGTATGTAAGTTGCCCATAACAACTCGCGATTAAGATATATTTAGAAAGTTAACTTTGTGAGTTAATATAGAACATGAAACGATTCGGCCGTTTTGATTAATCGACATCCCTGTGCCAGTGTGATTACTTTGTAGACATATAGTATCACTGACACGAAGACACATCCTTTACTAAATTGCACTGAAGGGAGTTATCGGACTTTTCTTTCTTTATCTGTTTTTGTCAGAAAATAGCAATAAATTGATCTAAAAAGAAACATTGGGGATTATGCGGGTGTAAACACTTGTGTACAAAATGATTTAGTAAAACATTAGATTCTAACAGGTATACATGAAACGCAGTACAAAAAAAATAGGCAACAAATTTAATTTAAAATAAAGTTTTGAAAATCTCAATTGGTCTTTGGCGATTTATCTCTATTCTTTGGCATACCGATATTGAAGATGACATTGTTTACGCGCGATACCGTGTGTGTTTTTTTTTTCTTTACAAGGTGTTGTTTTCTTCTTAATATATTTCTCAGAGTTTGGAGAGAATATGCCATATTGGTTAGGACTGAAGAAGAGTGAGGATTGGTATTGGGATGTATCTCCTTGGGACAGTTACTCCTCGCTTGTCACCTGGTCAAAGTGGGCTCCACAAAATGCCCCAGCTAATAATTACGACCTGGCTATGGCCTGGAGTCAGGGGAAATGGAGAAAAGTCGACAGAAGCAGCACAAACTTTGTTATTTGCGAAGACTGGGGTGAGACATTTTGCTTTGTATATCGAATGGCATCAAACTGCACCGAAAAACCTCAACATGCACACAATTTACCGAGTAACCCCAACATTATATCATTTACCGAATATCCTCAACATTATATCATTTACCGAATATCCTCAACATTATCTCATCAACCGAACAACCTTACCATTGCAGATTGAAACGAATAACCTCAACATTATATCATATATCGAGTAACCTCAACGCTGCAACATGAGCTGAATAACGTCAACATTACAACATGAAGGCATGAACAGAACAAACAAAATAGTCGTTCTTTAGTTATATGCTGGACATTTAAAGGGAAAGACAACTCTTTTTCGACCTAAACTTGTTATTTTATTGCATATTTTCATAGACAAACATCCGCATTGCACTTGCATTCGAGTAAGCATAGCTGTTAATTAGTTAATTTAACAGGCAGGACCTCCCGTGAAACGACCCTCTCTACATCAGAGATTATTTACCGTACGGAAATGGCCGAGGGATGTTCAGACATGCTGGCGTGAAACAAGGTTTCATGAGAACACCTTTTTCCCTTTTGATCTAAGTATCTGTTTATTTATGAAAAGACATATACATTGCTATTGTAGATTATGAGTATGGCACAAGTTTGATGGGAACAACGACGCCATCCCCTCTGTCAACGACTGACGAATACTTCGAGACAACAGTTCCTTTCGACTTCGACCGTGGCATTTCAACGCAGGCAAGAGAAATTTCAACTGGAGAACACGGTGTAACGAAGAACGGAGCTCACGAAGAGTCAATCGATGCACCTTGCCCAGTTGGCTTTTGTTTTCATAGGACAAGGGTCATTTCTTATTATACAATTACTAATACAGAAAGCAGGAGCGTACTAGAGTGCGCAGTGTTCTGTGCCAAAACCCAATCATGCAACGCCATTGCTACCCAAGTGACTGGGGAGCAATGCCTTCTATTATCGGACACTCGTTGGGATGAGAACCAGAGGGTAGACTGTGAGAAGAATATATGTTATAAAGTGTCGCGTCCGAGGACCGTTTCTTAATTCTTTAACTATGCATTTTACTTAGTTAAAGTTAAAACTTCATTAGAGTGACTTCTAGTCACCATAAAGAGATGTGTATTAAATCATTTCCGAATAAAATATGTCTTTATTCCATGGTTGAGGTTGAGGCTTTGCTCCGTACTTAAATTTATTTCACCCATTTGACGGCGCACTGCCCAATGTGTGAAGGAATTTCATGAAACCGCCCTCGACTTCTCGACGACTCGGACAAGCAACGACAGAGCAGTGTAGTCTCTAGCACAATGAATACGGCTAATTCCTCCCTCTGAGCCCTATCTCAACCCGCGATGAAGGATGGAAATCGATCCGCCGATATATTGCCTTCCTCTCAAAACATATATCTGATTTTTCTCTGATTTGTTTTGGATACCTGTCACAGTAATTTAACTCATTTTTTCTTTCCTGACGTTTAAATAAAGTTTTATTTGAGTTTCTCGCCCGAGTTGACACGTTTAAGTTGTCTCCCTTTGCAATAATAAGATTGAAACTGTCAGAAAAAAAATATTGCCGGTAGGTAAGATACTAGTCTTTGTTTTCAGTGTATCTGAGAAAAATCATATATATGTTTAGAGAGGCAGACGATAGCGGCGGATCAATTTCCAACCTTAACCACGCGTTGAGATAGGCTAAGACGGAGGAATTAGCCCTATTCATTGTGCTATGCAGTCACAAGACAGCACAAACAGATCAGCTTCATGTGGTCCTATAACTCTGATAGCACCAGGGCAACATGAACCTCCTTTCAACTACCCGCCCACCATTGGAACATTGTATTTCATTTAAAAAAGCATCTGTTGGAAAACAAACAATAGAATGTAATAATGTTGAAAAGAGACAGAAGTGTATACAAACTGAGTAGCTATCAGGTCCACCGCTAAAACGAGAAAACAAACTGAGATGATGATGTAAATATAAAATATGGGATGAATAAACAATTAGTTTAATCATCATCTTAAAATTTGCCCTAACTTGGTCTGGTAGAGTGAACGACTCGTGGGTGAATCAATCAAGTTTGACTGACGTCGACGGCCAGCCGTAACCGCTATCAGAGTTGCATATCCGTCTGTTTACCCCCACCTTACACTCAGCTTTACAGTTACTAACGGCGATTTGGGATAGCACTCAGGTAGCTTAGTAGTTACGTACCGGTATGTCCATACCGCTACGTCGACTTGCTATGCTGGCCTGGGCTGGATTCCACCGCCCTCGCCCAAACAAATTAACTACTTCGCTTACCCTGTCGAGGCTTGCTTGCTT
>JAQQZZ010090090.1:0-17877 GCA_030265115.1 Mopalia vespertina
CATATTCCTAACCTGGCCCCGTCTCCCACAATGCATCCTGCTACTTGAGATGCCGCTGTAGGACAATTACACGATTTTAAGCCTTCTAACTCAGTAGCTAATTTGTTAGTAACTTTAAAAAAGAATTGCATTGACCTGTATAGTTTTTAGTTTTATGACATCGTTATTTGATCTTACATGCCCCCATTGCCGTATTATACAGTTGTAAATTCTCGGTCGACGACTGCACAATTTATGGAAAATTACCGAATAGTACATGTTCCTGGTTAGATGCTAATACACATCTCGATGAATTTAATTTGCAGTCGAGGTTCTCGGGTTTATGACCAAACCATAGAGGTAAGAGGCATACCGCGACGGTTTAAATCAAATGGACTGACATGTACATATATTCAAGCTAGATTTAGGATTACTATACTCACCCAAATCCTAACTTTTTAATGACTATACAATCACCATTTTGATCTAAAAATGTATATAAAGTTTGGAGATCAATATAAATCAAGGTGAGCAATATCTGTTTGAGCGATGTTAAAGGTAGGAACTCTCCTGTGTTTAGAGGAAGCATTGAATGATCAACAGCATGTCATGAAAGTTGTTGACATGTGAAACTTTCGTTGCAATATATGTCGTCAGATGAATAGTCTAAGAAAATTATTTGGTACCAATTTGTGCAAAATAACAGTAACACAGAAATTGAAACACTGTTCATTTATTCACATTGGTTCCATTCGTTTAAAGCGAAACAATTTACAACATCTCCTTGCCAGTATGCCAAAGCTAGAACAGTCGAAAGACACTTTACGCCATGTGAAGTATCGGAGGAAAAGGGAGGAGGCTGGTGTAAAAATGCCGGCACCCTCGCGAATTGATGTCCAGGTCATCGGCAGTGGAGCTCGAGGAACACCAAAATCGGTAGTCGTCTCAACAGATTACTCCAGGTATTAAGTCGACAGTTGTCAATTTAGAAAAGACTGTTCTATTTTTTGACTGTACTTTCATTTGACTGTACTTTCATCAGCTGTTCAATCATTCATCATTGGAGTGTGAAAGTAAAAACCGAGGTGCTGGCTGTAGTCGATGTATGAATCCTAACATCCTGAGGATACATTCAGAAGGAGAATCAGTAGCCTGTCATTGATCCTCCTTCAATGTATGTTCCCAGGTTCGAGCTAGTTCCAAGTGAACCTCATGTCTGTTTCATATGGGAGTCACATGTGCTGAATCTGGCTTATGAAGGCAGTTTTTAACAGTATTTCTCTAAGCTTTTTATCTTATATCATAATCATGTAAGCCGGAGTAAGAAATGTCCAATCTGTCATCATGTAAGATAAATAGCCTTGAGTAGGATGTTCAGCACCAATCAAACAAACAAACCATAATTTTCTATTTTATTACATGATTTAAAACAAAGCATTTAAAGACCAAGGATAACCTTAACAGAGTTAATAAATACTATATATTAACTGGTCTCCAGGGCTGCAATAGAATAGATAGTTGACTTTTGCAAGTGCAATTATTGCGATACATCAATAGTTGTATTGTGACACGCAGGGGTTTAGCCAAAAATCAAATGTATGGTGTCCAAAATGGCCATTTTGCTCAATTCAGGGTGTTCAAACAGGTGGACACCCCTCTGCCCAAGCCCTTGGTGACATGTGACCCCTTAGCCCTAACCAGTACCTGTGAGGTAGCTAATAGTTTTATAATTTCTCAAAATACACATTATAAAGTAGCAGGTCAGGTTATGTTTTGTTTAACCAGAGATGTTTTCATGACTATTCCAGGTACTTGTTCAACTGTGGAGAAGGAACTCAGAGGGTTTCGCAGGAACATAAGTGAGTAAACAAGTCTGTGGAAACCGATATAAGAACTTATCTTGTTTAACATGCTTCCTTAAGTGTGTTAAACAATATGAAACACATAAGCTAGAATATTTTATTAGTAACATATGTATTATAGCAAAGTCATTAGGCTTCTTTTATCATTATTAATTTGTTATGTTGCTTTGTGTCCACAATGTTTCACTTGTTTTATTCTATAATGTCTACATGCGTAAACTATAAATTTTATGGGGAAAAAATGCGTGTGACGAAAAAACTGATATCAAATAGTAAAAATGTTCAATCAAAAATAAACATAATTTTAAACATTTGTTTTTCAATGTTCTGTGGAAATATCACGCAAATATTACTCTGTAAAATATTGGATATATTTGTAGGATGAAGTTAGCCAAGTTAGAGAATGTGTTTATAACTTATAAATCCTGGGAAAACATGGGTGGTCTATTAGGTATGTATCAACTTTGATTGACCAGTTTTCATGAGAATTTCTCTTAGTAATTTGTGTATACAGCACATTGTAAAGCAGACCTTTTGATTTGAGGTATGCTGTCCTATGCTTTAAATTGATCGCTCGCCTCAAATCAGAAGGCCTGGAAAAGCATTTATAACAAGCATGCAAATGATATCTTCACATGTTGGCAGTGAACTTAGTAATTAACAAATTAAACTACTACAACAACAATTATTCATTTGATTATGGCAAACCATGCAGAATGGAGATGTATAAGAAGTTGTTTGATGATAGTTAAGAGTTAAGACTCCTTATCACTCTTGATGAAAAAAATTAGTATCCGGTTATTAACATCATCTCTGGCATTTTTTTTATTTACAGGAATGGCTTTAACATTAGAGAGTATCAGAGTTCCTCAGATTACATTACATGGTCCTGATGGAATTGTAAGTGACTCCTACTAATAGTATAATCCTTGTTAAAATACTGTTAAAAATATACATGTTTTTTGGGGTAGTAATTTGAATACACACAATATATCAACAATGAAATAATTGTAAAAAACCCAAAACATCCCACGAAACCATACAATAATGTAATTTTAACTTTAATGTTATTGCTGTTTTGATATGTATTTGTTAAATGTCTCTTGTTGTTCATCTTTAATAGGAGAGGGTAGTACAGATGGCAAAATCATTCAACTCACAACATTCAACTATAAAGCTAGGTAAGAGCTCAGGTGTTGTTAAGTGCTGATCTAAGGTTATCAGCCACGGCCATGGTGTGTGGGCCTATTAATCCTACTCCGATGTACTGCTCATGGGTTTGCCCTCAAGTATGAGTCAAACGATCACAGGGGTGGTTGCCTCTCAGTTTTCCACCATATTTAAGCAATTACCAGTGTGAAATGGACAATCCCTCGTCATATAAGTGAGATACCCTTCGGTACAACATTCAACCCCAGGAAAACAAACACACAAACTAAGGCTGTATCATGTTTCACAGATGGAAATATGTGCATGGATATGTTTTTGATTTTGTGTGGAAGGGATGCAAATTTATCTTTCTTACATCAAAAAAAATGTATGATTTAAATATGTACTTTAAATTTGTAAATATGAAATATAATGTGCCTGTTTTTAATTAACTTTAATAATACCCAAACACTCAACTTAGGTTTTAAGCCAGTTGTTGTAACACATAGTTTCCTAGTAGACTTTGATACCTTCATAAAATTCCATAATATAAGTTCCTCTCTAAATAATGTCCTCTCAGGTTGAACTTCCACAAGGTTGCTCTGGTGCTCTCAGAGCTAAGGGGCAACAAGAAGTCGATCTATTTCTGATGACTTCACATTGCATATTGGTGGGTGGTTGGAGGGGGCTTCATGTTGCCCTGGTGCTCTCAGAGCTAAAGGGGAACAGGAAGCCAATCTGTTTGTGGTGTCTGTATTACATCCTGTTATTGTCCTGTATTTGTCCCGTCCTGTCTTTGTTTGTTGCCAGTGGTGTCGAGGGTGGTTTCTGTCCCCAATAAAGGCATTGGGCTGGCACGACGTCCTATAAGTGAAATACCCTTGAGTATGACGTTAAACCCAAATCCAACAAACAAACAAACACATTGCGTATCATGTTTGTCCTTTGTTACAAGTGATATCGGTGGTTATTTCTTTCACCCATCAGACTGGCATCCTGTCACATGAGATACATTTCCTTAAGCATTCAGTATACTCCAATGGAACAAACAATTCACAAGATGACAATAATTTTGACCAAATTTACTTTTTGCATGAAGTGCATTGTTTATTAAAAGTGCTCCGTGTGCACTGAGGAAAATATTCATAAATATGTGTGGTAACTTGAGTTTGACATGTTTTCACCTGATGCTATTTACAACCATTTACATTTAAATTATAATAAGAAAGTTGTGAATTTGTGTTTATTCAAAAATTAAATACAAAATATTAATAAATCTTTTACAGAGAAGAAACAATTGAGTGATGGAAGATATGAAGATTCAGCTTTAGCTATTGATTATGTGGTCCTGAGGAGAGACAAGGAAACACCCACTTCTTCTGAACAAGAAACAAAGGGAGATAATCCTTCAAACAGCAGAGATGATGGTAAATTCACTAACTTTTTAAATACGATTCTGATAATCTTAGTGTTACTGATAAGAAAGGTGTTAACATTTACAAAGACAACACATTTATTGTTTTGACATCCTGTAGCTGTACTTCTGACTGAAAGCTTTCTTTTTTTTAATGCCCTCGTAAAGCATCCTTCCGTCTCTCGTCCTGATGGCCCTAATCCGTTTACAGAACAGAAATAGAAAGCTATAAGGTTTATCTGTATGAAACTTATTGATCTATTGGTGTCTGATAATTTTGGATTAACAGTTTTGGTTAACTGCTGTGTTATATCATGTGATTAAAAGTGTAATGTATTATTTAATTTCAGATGCGACCCCCATGAAAAGGGCCAGACTTGACCCTGAGCTAGCCAGCCAGGATTATTCTGTGGCCTATATCTGTCAGGTATGTACTAATTACATTTAACAAACTAGGATTATTCTTAGGTCTATATCTGTCTGGTATGAGCCTATTCCATCAAGTCAGTCGAGATTATTGTGCAACTTTGTACCAAATATATTCCAATCAAACAAACTGATTATGTAAATAATTTTAGAGTGTGTTGGTTGTATCTGTCTGGGTTGTACATTTTCCATTCAGTGAGCAAAGAATATTCTCTGGTTATATCAATCTGGGGTCAGTTGCTCGAAAGAGTATAAGCCTCTAACACCAGATTAAATAGCTAATACTGTGTTAGAGATAGACCTACAACATAGTGTGACGTCATCTAATAGAGGATTACATTTAATAGTGCTTCGAGCAACCGGCCCCAGGATTATTGTGTGGCTTATATCTGTCTGGCGTGTACATTTTCCATTCGTTGGGCTTGGAATATTTTACTGTTTGAATAAGGCACTGTTAGATTGTTGACTGGTGTGATGAGAATATCTGTTGGTGTTCACCAAATAACAGACAGCCCAGTATCACACATGTAGCACCAGTTGATTCACATTACAACTAACTAAAACAATCAAGTTGAATACAGATAAGATCTGCTCTCTGGCTAAGGGCAGTTTGTTTGAAGAGTAGCCATGCTGTTTTTACTTAGCACTGGAAAATTAACTTTCCAATATTATGGAAATGCTTCACATTTTGGTTGTGCTAGTGTCAATTATTGTTGGAATAACCACCGTCATATGAGTGAAATACCCTTAAGCATGGTGTAAAACACAAATCAATCAATCAATCAGTCAGATAAGTTCCTGGTTAGTGTTATGAATGGATCAATCAATTGCATATATATTTATGTGTGAAGTAAATATTCGACTAAATATGTTTTTTAGTTTTTTTTATTTAACTGATGTTTGAATGTTTCCTTTTGTAGCCACATCCTCCTCTTAGAAAACTGTTAATTGAAAAATGTGTGGAGTTGGGTGTGCCAAGGTCAGTCGGAAAATGGTTCAATTAAACAATTCATTTTCATATTTTTATGCAACACAGAGGTTCTAGAAAACTCTTGGAATTTCTTTGTAAACAATTATTTCTCCTTGAACCCTCTTGAATAATCAATAGTTTGTTCACATTTAATTTGTTCAAATGTTTTATACCACCATAGATGAAAACAAGTAATAGTTTGGGGGTTCCTTCGAAAACCATGAAAATCACATTGATTAATTGTATTTGATATAGATAAATGAAAGCTAGTGTTTTCTATTGTGGTTAAATATTAGACATTGAGTAAAGTTAATCCATTCCGTTTTTTCCAGTCATCAGTCACCTATGTCAGCATGGTGTACTCCAGTTTCACTGTAAAAGTGTAACGATGTATTTTTCAGAAAGAAATATATTAGTCCAAATGAGTGACATTCAAACTCAATTGAGAAACCATTTTTATGAGAAAAGGAAAAGGCAATTTAATCACTGAAGCTTTTGTGTGATATTTATATTGGTGCGGGAATGTTAAAATAATATATTGATATATTAAAATTATGTTATGAAAGTCGTCAAACTACAGTTGTTTATGAAATACTATGAATATAAACATGTAATGTTGTTGTTGTTACAGTGGTCCTTTATGTGGTAAATTAAAAGAAGGAGAATCTATAACTCTAAACAGTGGAAAAGTAGTAAGTCATTTGATATGTTGATATATATAATTCCTATAAGAAATCCAATCTGATGACAGTTGAAAAAGAGCTCACGTTCATATCTATATATTTTTGAACTTCATGTCAGATCTTTCTTCATCTACTTTATACTATATATAAGAATATTGAAAATATTAAGATTAAAATATAATATATATTTTGTGGGTATGGTTTACAAAGTGAATTTTAACAGTAATTTCTGTTAAAATGTTTATGTAGACAGTCTGATTTTGTTTTATTTTAATTTTTTTTTTTTTAATGTGCAGATAACACCAGATGATGTATTAAGTAGTCCAGAAATTAGTCGCCCCATTATAGGTATAGTAGATGAACATTGAGATATGGATGTTGTTATTTCATCAGATAAAACATATTAATAAAGACAAGAGAACTAAACAGCATACATTATGATGGTCTAAGTTCTTAAAGTAATATTTGTCTTTAGAATGCTTAGGTAAGCTGTTTATTTTTGTTAAATAACGTATCTGATTGCCACGGTTACTTTTAGCTTCCTTACCATGCTCAGTGGTGTACACTGGTTCTGCTTCATCATTGGGCCGGCTCACTGTCAGAATTATAATAGTGATATATAAATTATATAAAAGATTTGCATCAAACAAACAAAAAATATAATAAGTCCTAGTCATAAAAGTGATATTGTCTGCTTTAAAGATCCACTACAGCGTAGAAAGCTGCTTATAATCAAACCATACACTAAACTCTACCTCTGTGGTTTATATACTGTAATGCCCTATGTTTTCCCTTCACACCAGTATTGGAATGCCCTGGTGTTGAGTATATAAAATCTCTAAGTGAGAGTGGAGAATTTCACCAATACCAGACAGGAGGGAGTAAAGCCAGCCCAGGTCTCATTGTACATATGACACCTGTCAGTGTCATGGAATTACCAGACTATAAAACATGGATGAATAGGTTTGTAGACATAATGATGTATTTTACATCAATTAATGACAAAACAAATACTGTTTTCCAAAAGTAGATTGTTTGTTGCTGTACAGACACTAAATGTTCACCTAATATATGAATATAATGAACTTTGGAGTCAATAATAAATAAACCCAGAATGTAGTTATTGGATTATTTTTAATTCTCCTTGCATGAAACCATACTTGGTTTCACTTATACATATACATTTTTATTCATTTAACTTAACACTTTTTGCAGTATTTTCTTGCTTGCGTCTACAACTTTCTCATTTTGTAAACATATTATAACAAAGCTAGACTAAACTAGAATACTATTCCTTCGGGTCACATGCACCTTAGTCTACTATGCTAAAAAAAAAAATGATAGAATTTGTGTAAATTGTTTTTTTGTTGCTTAGTTTTGGTCCAGACACTGATCATCTGGTAGTGAATGAGAGAACATCCACTATTATGTTTGAGGGAGTGTACAGAATTCAGGCCATGTTAAACTTATTAGATGACAGGATATTTCCTTTGTTACCACACCAAGTGGAGAAAGAGGTGGGTGAAAGGGCTCAAACCCAACATGTTACAGTATCTTTGTTAGATTTGGATAACACTCTCCTCTTCAATCAGTCTTCCTGATAATTTATTTTTTCTCACATTAACATCAATTAAATTATTAAAAAAGTTAAATGACATAAGCAGTGTTGTCTATCTACAGGTAGATCTGTCTTAAGACATAAATGTTATAAACGTACAGATTATTTAAGAAAGTAAATTGTTGGTTTTCATTTAACTGAAAATGTTCAAGACTGGATGTTTTTTTAAAGTACATGTAAATTATACTATAAGTATTTTTGATGTAATGTAGAAAATGTATCGCTCAATCAGACAAGTTGGACATTATATAAGATGTAAACCTCTTTTCCACTATTTTAAAACATTTTTGCACTATCCAAGTTAGCATATTTTATTTTATTTAAATTTTATAAGAATTTACCAGGCACAGTTGACCAGGTGACTTTAGCAAAGACAAACCTTATCTACCATTACAGACCACAGAAAGGATTTGACAGGTATGGGTTTGAAGTAGTTGAATTTAAACTTTACTACCATGATATATATTTATGTTAGAACAGTGGCTTTACTGTGATATACTTATTTCTTACTATATATACATGTATATATTAAATTCTTCCCTCTGAAGAAGAAACCAAACAGAAATGCTTAGAAAGAGAGGCTTTATTGGATTCAAACTCTTCAAACTTTATATCTACTAGGTTTCAATTGGGAACTAGGTAAAGGGTCTAAAAAATAAAAAATTCCATTTGTTTTCCAATATGACAAACCAAGCACCCAGTTTGCTAGTCTCCTTTTACAGGAATATCAAAATCTTGTACCTAAAATGTCTACTCCACTCTCACAAAGATTCATTATAGCATACAAGAGAAACAAAAAACTGAAGGATCTACTGGTTAAGGCGAAACTTCCCTCTGTATCAGATATGTTGTAACACTTATTCCTTTCAACAGATACATTCATTGGTTAATCTCTTTATCTCTGAAATACGAATTTGTAGGATGATTTATTCCTAACCCATGCCCAATATCATTAATACCTTCTCTCGAGATGTCTGTAGGTTACCCATAACACAACTCAAGATTAAGGTTTATTGAGAAACTTGTCTCTGGGAGTTATCTAGAATATAAGATGATTCATCGATTATAATTGATATACATCCCTGTGCCAGTGTGATTGCTTTTAAGAAATACACTGTATATATTACTTATAAAAGTAAATATCCTTCTACAACAGTTGTTGCTCTAGTTTTGTTTTATTTTTTAATTGTACAGTACTATTACAGGTATACACATTTAACTGACTTTGGGACTTTTCCTGTCACATTTTTTAACATTAAAGTGTAATTACATGTTATTTCTAAAAACAAGGGTTTATCATTAAACATTAGCTGTCAGCTAAGGCAGAACAATACGTTTCACCGGAGCATTTGTATGAAGCTTCACCTATGAATGTGTTATGAATTTCAGTGAGCAATGTGTAAAGATTGATACAGATGCATTTGTTGAAACAGCCAAAGAACTGGATAATGTTACAGATGAATTAGATAAATTATCTAAAATAAGAGATGAAAGGAATCAGCAAAAAGAAAGCACAGGTATGTGATTATAATGTTGTGCTCTGTCCATCCTATGTCAATCACTGTCATTATAATGGAGGGTTGGGAGGGAGCTTTTTGTTACCCTCGAGATCCCGGAGCAAAAGAGCGATATGAAGCCCAACTGTTTGTGATGTTGTTTTATTGTGCCTTGTGATTATCCTGATCTTGTCCTGTCTTGTCTTTGTTTGTTGCCAGTGTTGTTGAGGGTGGCTTCTTTGCCAATTGGCCTGGTATGCCATCATATGAGTGAAATGACTTTTAAGTATGGCGTTAATCCCCAATAAAACAAACTAATCAGTCATTATTTTTCAAATAGTATGACTCACTGTGCTGTGTATTCATTCTATATCAAAGTTAGCTGGAGCCTGGTGTTCTCTGAGCTATGGAGCATCATGAAGCTGTGGATGTATACCACTGTTACACTTTGTCTGTTTCTAAATGCACCATATCTTTGTCCTGTGCTTGTCTATGATCAATGAATTCATTGGTGTTTAACGATGTGCTTAGGGGTATTTCATTTACATGTAGCCTGTATACTTCTAAAGAGTAAAAAACAACACAACCATTATGGCATAAAGTATCAACTGTTTTATACAAATGCTTTCTTGCAAAAATTAATGTTCCTGCACAACTAAGTACATGTATTAATGTATTTCAGGTTTACTGCCCTTAGCCCGAGTGTATTCATGGGTATTCAGGATGGTTCCCTTCAACTTTTGGGCTGATTTGTCTTGGAAGTGAAATAACCTGGAGTATGATTCTAACCGCAAACAAGCAGTGTGCACATTAAAACATGACACCTTTCCTCTTCAGTTATATGGATTATTATAGTCATTTTCCCCAGTACTCTGGTGGACCTGACTTTGTAATTTACCTTGTAACATGAATCCTGTGTTTTCAGGTGCTACTGGTGATTACCCTGAGGTGATTTTCCTGGGGACAGGGTCCTCAATACCATCAAAAGTTAGAAATGTCACCTGTATTCTTTTACAAACACAGTAAGTCTTTTTTTTGTCATTCTAATGTTTCGATATTTACAGCCACAAGGCAGATTAATGTTTGTTTGATGGCTGAATCATAGACACATCTACGGAATAATTAAATCACAGATTAGCAACATACATTTTCTTCTTCCTTTTAGAAAAGATCGTTACATGATTCTTGATTGTGGAGAAGGAACTCTGGGACAGATATACCATCACTATGGTAACCGTGTTGATGATATCCTTGAAAATTTGGATGCCATCTTTGTCTCTCACATGCATGCCGATCATCATATGGTAAGAATATAGAAGAAATTCACTGATGGCTGAGTTCCGCACCTTTTGAACTGACTCAGTGGAAAACAACTTCACCCACTGAAGAACTATCTATGATACCTTTAATCCAAATAAATGATTGTAGATATGGGGACTACATGTAAAACACACCGTTATAAGACTGAAGTATCTAACAGAATAATGGTATAGCATTACATAGGTCCATTTACTTTTTACTTCTAATTTTAAGTAAGCCTCAAATCATTGGACAGTTGATACATAGTCATATAGTTTTCTTTAATCAAGCCAGCTTAATATGTTTCCCTTCCTTTAGGGAATGTTTGGTGTCTTGGAAGCTCGTCGACAGGTGTTAGAGTCCCGGGGCAAACCCCACACCCCAATCCTTCTGTTAGCCCCAGTCCAGATGACCAGGTGGTTAAAGTTTTATAGTCAACAGATACCCCAGTCACATGACTACATCAGGTAAATATATCATACCCAAATTTATTGCTACAGACCAAATACTAATATTAAAAGCCTTGAAAACTATTTGTCTTGAAATAGCATGCTTTCAAAAATAATAGATCAGGATTAGTGTAGAATAACAAGACCTTAGTAGAGGAGACAGTTAACACTAAAGTAATTTTGTGAATTTAATAGTTATTGAAAAATGTTTGTGTATTTTGTTTGGCAGAGGAAAGTTTAAAGCCAGGTGATAATACACAAAACAAAAACAATAATTTATTTCACTCAATCTGTGTCAAGTCTTTGAAATGTAGGAATGTCTATAATAGTAGTTTATTAACCATATTACATAAATGATAAAAGTTGGTGGAGAGTAGTCTCTCTATTACGGTCTAAATCTAAAATTAAAAGTTTCTTACAATGTGGTTGTAGATTAGTGTCCCTGCAGAGTATTATGCCCCATCAGTTAGAGGCCACCTTAGAGATGTATAAAGGTGTATTGGAGGAGTTAAACCTACGAGAGTTCCAACCTGTCATGGTGGACCATTGTAAGAATGCATTCGGTGTCTCCATCACACACAGGGATGGGTGGAAACTGGTCTACTCAGGAGATACCATGCCATGTAAACGACTCGTTGAAGCAGGTACATTAATGAAGATATGATTCACACCTTGCAATTTTGTTGCCAGACAGAATCGAGCAAGGCAGAAAAGCTAAAAACATTGACCATTTAGGCTGAATCACTAATACTTGATATTGACATTGGGACTTGTGTAACCTACATCAACAGAACATGTCACTGTCACACTTATTGGCTCTCAAATATATCATATGTTAGAACTTTTTGCTAAATTTTCTGAGCACCGTATATATTTTATTATGTCTTTCAAACAGTCTTTTTTTTTTTTTCATAAGCACATTCTGCAAGAGTTCATTTTCACAGAATTATTTTATACTTGCAAAATAGTTTACTCCGGTTAGGAAACAGATTGAATTGCATTTCACCTAATTCTGCAAACCAATATGGCCTTCACTCAAATTCCAAGTTTCACAAAAAATATGTCCAACATTGCATATTGCACCAATATAGTGATAAACACCATAACTTGTACTCTTTGAAGGAAAAAACTGTTTAACTTAGGAAACAGTGATTTGACTGGGATAATGAGCATATTTTTTCCAAATAAGCCTTTAGTGGTGGACCTGCTAGCTAATGGGCTTGTCATTTTTTGTAATTGACTGTGTGGCACTGTTTGATCCAAAACCAGTATTTCTTCATTTGAACCCATTATTAACCAGATATTCTTTCTTGACCAAATTTAGTGATTAGTTAATTCAAACCAGTTATTTACCATGTGATCTGTATTAAATGTTACAGGTGAAGGCTGTGATCTGTTAATACATGAAGCTACCATGGAAGATGAATTAGAGGAAGAAGCCAAAAGTAAAACACACAGGTACTCTCAAGATAATACCATACTTCAGATTAACATAAGTTAATGACACTGTTTCTCTTTAACAAATTTATCTAATGATTACAAACGTGGAGGATAGCTTAAGGAGTTTAATGTTTGGATTACTTTCTGGCAACTACCATGATCTATTATGACTGCATTTGTTTTTCGTCAATTGAATATTGTATAGAATTGTCAGTAATTAAGTCTCTTTTTTTTTGGACAAAGGTACTGTTGTCATAAGTTCAAGCATTTCAGGTTAAAATGGAGACAAGTGAAATGAATGTAGATGTATCACATTGATGTTGAAATGAATGTATCAGATTGAAATGAATGTATCAGACTGAAATGAATGTATCGGATTGAAATGAATGTATCGGATTGAAATGAATGTATCAGATTGAAAGGAATGTATCAGATTGAAAGGAATATATCCGATTGAAATGAATGTATTAGATTGAAATGAATGTATCAGATTGAAAGGAATGTATCAGATTGAAATGAATGTATCAGATTGAAATGAATGTATCAGATTGAAGCTGAGATGAGTGTCATATAGAAACTGAAATGATTGTCAGATTAAAACTGAAATGAGTGTCGTATAGAAACTGAAATGAATGTCGACTAGAGACTAAAATGAGTATCAGATTGAAACTGAATTGAGTGTCCTATAGAAACTGAAATGAGTGTCGACTAGAGACTGAACTGATTGTCCTATAGAAACTGAAATGAGTGTTGACTAGAGACTGAAATGAGTGTCAGATTGAAACTGAAATGAGTGTCGGATTGAAACTGAAATGAGTGTCAAATAGAAACTGAAATGAGTGTCATATAGAAACTGAAATGAGTCAATTCGAAACTGAAATGAGTGTCCAATGGAAACTGAAATGAATGTCGACTAGAGACTGAAATGAGTGTCAAATTGAAACTGAAATGAATGTCGACTAGATACTGAAATGAGTGTCAGATTGAAACTGAAATGAATGTAGAGTAGAAACTGAAATGAGTGTCAGAGAAACTGAAATGAGTGTCAGATTGAAACTGAATTGAGTGTCAGATTGAAACTGAATTGAGTGTCCAATAGAAACTGAAATGAGTGTCCGATAGAAGCTGAAATAAATGTCAGATAGAAATGGAAATAAGTGACAGATTGTAACTAATAAGAGTATGATCAACCCAAGTATTGAATGTATTTCATTATACTTCTTTTCCAGTACAACCTCACAAGCTATAGATGTAGGCATTAGAATGGGAGCCAAATTTATTCTTCTAACACATTTCAGTCAACGTTACTCTAAAATCCCAGTATTTAATGAGCAGTTCTCAGACAAAGTGGGAATTGCCTTTGACAATATGAAAGTAAGTACATAGTAACTCTACAATAAAAATATACGTTAAAACAGCCTACAGCAAAAAATAAAAACAATCACTTTCTGTTTTTGTTCACTTTTTTGCTTTTCTAGACTTTCCCCAGTTAATGAACACACTCAAGTAGTAATTTCTGACAAATTATAACTTTTTCCTTAAAGCATTAGGAGACATAAATCGGCAGCAACATGTAAATATAGGTTAAGTGTGGATAAAAGAAACAAACAACAGGAACATTTGTATTTTGCCCTCTCATAACATGTACAAACTTGTTCTCCATATTTAATAAAACAATTAAGATCATAGTAATGCTATCATTACTTAGTACTAGAGGAAGATTAATTTTCGAACATAACAAAACAGGTCACATTTTATAGTTGTGCTAGTATCAATTACTGTTGCAATACATCAATGTTACATGCATGTAACCCTTAAAATGGCTGTAAAACTTCAGGAATCTGTCATCTATTAATGTACTAATTGAAACCCCATTTATTGTTGCTAGGTAAGACTGAAGGATATGAGTTCTCTACCTCTCTTCATGCCTGCTCTGAAAGCTCTGTTTGCTGAGGAAAGGGCTTTACTCGAAGAGAGAACAAACAAGAGACAACTCAATAAAAAAAGAACCACCGAAACGGGGAGAATAGAGCTTTTAGAACTGTTTGGCAAAAAGGCTGCAGAAAAGTCATGACGGATGCTGTACAGATTATAAACGTTAGCTACATATTGTCACAAAATGACGGTTATGTCCTGTTTTGAAGGGTGCTACATTTCTATGGTCCATAATCCCAGTGAGGCAAGTCCTTTATGAATAAGAAACCCAGCCCCACTGTACATGATAAGCATAATCAAAATGGACAATGGATAAGAAAACTTGGAGAGTTGTATGAAACATTTTATATTCTGAATGGAGAATTTTGTCTTAGGGGGATTGAGTGAATTATGATGTCATGTGAGACTTTATAATAAATCATGATGCTGTGATACTTCAGAGTGAATTAAGTTGTCATGGGATACTTCACAAAGAATCATGTCTTCAATGATCATGTAAACTTAAGTGGATCATGTTGCCATGCTAGACTTCACAGTAAAGCATGTCAGCATATGACTTCAGAGTGAATGATGTCATGTAGGAGTACTGCAGAGAATAAGAATGTCCTAATATAGGGCCTGAAAATCAGGTGATCTTATCTGCATTATTTCGTGTAATACATCTCATTTCCGGCTACCACCTACATTCTTTATAGTTCTGGAATGAGCAGACAATTAAAAAGATGACAATTCTGCCTTCCAGTCATACAGATGCACCACACAATACAGATAGGTATTCAGAACATAGCACTAAGAGTTTGAACGAGGCACCCAGAAATGAAGTAGAAGAGAATGATACTTACAAGCACTTTTATCAGATTACATGTGTGGCAGGTTGGAGGGAGTACTTATTATTTGCTCCCAGTGACATCAACGATAGTTTCCTTCACCCACTGGGCTGGCACACAGTTATAGAAGTGGAATAAGCTTAGTTTGGCATAAAACTCTAATCAAATGAACAAACAAACAAATTTCATGTAACCAGCTACTCTACATCATATTTGATGTACCATTTTTAACCATAAGCACATGTGCTCATCCTGTTATGTGCCTTTCATCAACTATTTGAATCCTTGGCATAACCTTCAACTGTGAAACAAAAATGAACCCAACCAAGTGGGGACATTTAGTGATTTTCTCGGTCTGTAATTTGGGTATGATTGGAAAGTAGATTATATTTGGAATGAATTTTCCCCCTTTTAAACATCAGATAACAACGACCCTATGAATAATACAATAGAACTTGACATTTTATATGGTTTTGAAAGTATTTTTAAATTTGAACTGTTTTATATATCTATTTATATTCCTCCCATCTTACAATTATTGGGGTTTCAGATAGTACTAACATGCAAGGTTATTCAACCATTGTGGACTACGAAAAGCACAATATGCAATTTGTTGCTATGGAGTGATTTAGTCTTCTACCTTGCTTTGTATATGCATGTTTGTATGTTTACCACAGGTTATACAATGAAACTGAACTTAGACAACGATGACTTGTATAACCACTTTCAGGGTGTAGAGCGTAAACATCAGTCAGGAGATACTAGTCTCATGCATGACCTAGTTGATTGTTGACTGATCAATTAATCTTGCCACAGAGACGGGGCGATTGAATTGCTGAAACACTGTTGACTGTTCTTTGTTTGGTCGGGGTTTAATGCCATCGCAGTAGCACTGAAAAGGTATATTTTTCACACAGCACCAACAGATGAACTCCTGTTATATTTATTTATCCAATGTTAAATCAACAAGATTAAATTCTAACTATAAATCATTGGCCAGCATTGTTGTAGGAGGTAGGGTAGTAAATCAACTCATAAACCCACAATCTTCCACTGGTTGCCTGCATACCAACTCACATTGGGTCTGTGGGAATCCAACCCACAACCATGGAGGTGAGAGGGATATGTGGACCAGAAGCATACACTCCGCCATGGAGACCTAAATAAATTTACTTACAATAAATCGATGTTCACCTTATTTGCCAGATTTGGCCTTTATTTTATTCTCTCAGATGCCAACTGTAGCAGCTAACTGCTGGGTATATTAAAGATAGTGGCCTATTCAGTCATTGAATTCCCTCCTCGGAAAACTTTATGGTTACTGTTGAAGTACTCTGCTGTCCTATAATAACCATACCCCTTAGTACACCCTATAATAACCATACACCCTATAATAACCATACACCCTATAATAACCATACCCCTTAGTACACCCTATAATAACCATACACCCTATAATGCCAATCAAACAGAGAGCACCACAGCTATCAACCAATCAATCTGTATTGCTAGAGCATAACCTAATAAAATTATATTGAAACATGAAAGCCAATTATAGTCTTTCACAGTTTAATAAACTCTTGGACGGAAATAATATATTTACAACTATTAACAATTATTCGATTTTTCTGTTAGAAATGGTGGTTGTCCTTTTTGTCTCAGAAACATTCTCTTGAATCCATTCAGGTATTCCTATGGCATCTATCAGAATCCGACATTGTGCCCAAGCTTTGTTATCGTGAGCAAAATCAGACTATAAGCATCACCATATATTAATGAGCTGTGGTAAGAAAGTATCTCCAAACTATTGTATAGGTAAATCATGAAATATTTTTTGATTGACATCCAGTAATACAAATATCTTTTCTACAAAATATTTCATTTTTTGAATTTTGTAAGCTTTATGTTATTAACAGAAGTCAATAGATTCAGCCATTTCACAAAAGTAAAGTCTGCAAATCTGCCATATTGTGGGCTGATGAATAGGTACAGCCACTTCAGTTGAGTTGTAGGAGTAAACTCTTCAGCATACGAGCCTCAAACGTGACTGTGTTTTTTCCTGGGTGTTTAGGTTCCTCCTCCAGAGGTTGTTCTATCAAAGCCTTCACATCTCTCCCGTACACTGGAAACAAATGAGAATATTTCAGTTACAACATAAACAGAAAAATCTGTTCCAAAAAATAGTCTTCTGCTACCTTTGGTACATAAACAAATCTATTTGAATGGATGAAGTGAACCACACAAAACAAACAATTAAACAAGAGATCCATGAATGGATCTTGACGCCCACACTGTTAAGATAGTTTGAAGAGAAGGGTCTAAGAGGGGAC
>JAQQZZ010090101.1:0-17872 GCA_030265115.1 Mopalia vespertina
CCAAGTATAGGACGTCGAGGTACTGCCAATGTCCAAATGATAAATATCGAACATCGACGGCCTATTTAATAGGACTAAAGCTTATACATGTATTATACAGACAACAGAGATACGACGTTTTGTCGCACGATACATTTTGGAATCAGACCCCAAATAATATTGAATCTGTGTGGCCTATTACCTCGCTTTAAAACACAATGTGATCTTCTTTATATTCCCCGGCGTGTGCAATACATAAAACATGCACTCCTGTGCAAATTAAATTATATGGCAAGCATTTCATGTGGGGGGCTAGCACAATGAATAGGGCTAATTCCTCCGTCTTAGCCCTACGTCCCTATCTCAACCCGTGGTGAAAGTTGGAACTGATCCGCTGGCGACCGCTGCTATCGCCGCCCTCCTAAAACATATATATTTGATTTTTCTCTGAATTTTTTCGGATGCAAAAGTCACAATAATTTAACTCTTTTTTCTCTTTACTGACATTTAAATAAAGTTTTATTTGAGTTTCTCGCCCGACTTGACACGTTTAAGTTATCTCCCTTTGCAATAATAATATTAAAAACCGTCAGAAAATTAATATTGCTGCATGCAAGTAGTTAAAATACTAGTCATTGTTTTCAGTGTATCTAAAAAAAATCGGAGAAAAATCAGATATGTTTTGAGAGGCCGGCGATAGCCGGAGGATCAATTTCCAAATTTCACCATGTGTTGAGATAGGCGGGACGTAGGTCTATGACGGAGGAATTAGCCCTATTCATTGTGCTAGTGGGGGCTAGATTAGCAATGATTTTATTTAATTGCTGTAGTACGTGTCTCTCCTTTCGTCGAAAAAATATGATAAAGCAGGTGTTTTTTTCGAACGGAAAAAACCTGTCCGCAAACTAAATGTTGTCTTATCTTCCCCATTTTCTTTTGGCCATGATAAGTTTATATGTCAGGTTTCAACGCCATAACGCGATGGCTCATTATTCTGGAAGGAACCTAGTGCAGTCCCTTGGATAAATCCTTCAAGGCAGGTCCCGGCCTCAAAATTGGGTCCATAGGTGCCTAGTGGCATACGGTCTCGGTAACAGTCATTTCCGATATTTTGTCATGGGTATTTCACATAAACCAGCCATCAATATCCATAAAGTGTTTTTCATTTCAAACACTTAGACATTTTTGCTACGAAACGAAACGTACCTCCTGCGCAGGAGAATTTCTGGATATTGATGGCTGCTTTATGTGGAATACCCACGAAATGACTGTTACCGAGACCAAACCAACCCCCTAAAAAACAAATTCTCGTTACCGGAAACACAAATATTTTTCCAAACAGCCGTATAATCCACTAAATCTGGTTGAAGCTGAGGCTATTCGAAAACTTTGACTCAATTGAAAAAATGGAAAGTTGTCCCGTGAAATAGACAATACCTGGATTTATGTGGGGCTACATGTATTTGGATTTTGAGACAAATCACCATCATCCTCCTCATCACCCCTGGAAAAAAAGGAAAACTTTCTCGCAACCATTAATTTTCAGGTTAAAAATTTATATGGAAAGCATTACATTATAGTAAGAAGTCATTTATTTTACAAGGATATAATTAAGTCTTTTTAGTCTCACACATATTCAAAACAATAGAGAACGTACATGGGTAGAAATGTTTGAAATTAACAGCTGGACATTTGTTCTAAAGCTTCAGAAAGTTGCCGGACAATCTTATTTTTGAATTAATAAATAAACCATCTTGTAAATGTCCATCCACAATATCCTCTCATGTGACTAAAGATTACATATAGATTACAAATTTTTGTTGTATTTTGATGAAATAAAAAATATTGACTTTTTATCGCTATCATATACCTCAGTCAGGCCATTCAAGACGCAGTTTAGTGTGTGTAAACGAAACCTCAGGATACCCGCCTTGTTAGCAATAACAATTAGTCTTATTACTTTATTCCGATACTCTATACTTTGAGTCGCAATGTTCAAACATGAGCAATGAATCTGAGCGGAAGAAGTTTGTATCTTATAGGTTTATGGTAATGTACACGATGGTCCAACTCTATGTCGTGTTACAGCGATCACACTCTCCCTCCAATCAAATGGCTTGAGCTTGACACTATTGTCTGTGAATCAATTTGAGAAGCAGACAATGTGATTACAACACAACAGATCGTGTATTTGTATTTATCATGAGAATAAAAAAACCCAAGTTGAGCTGAAAATAAGCAAGTGATGATAGTGGATTAAAACGGCTTTTATTACATAAATTTTTGTCTCTGACAAATGTCTGAGGTACAAAAAAAGTTGTCGGACATGTCCGGCATTTAGATACACACTTCGGGCCCTGATATATTTAACCATACTGCATGAAATTGTCTTGTCTCTTTGATTTGTTTGTTTGTTTGATTGATTGGGGTTTTCTGCTGTACTTAAGGTTATTTCACTCGCATGATGGCGTGCTAGCCCAATGAGTGGAGGAAACCACCCTGACACCACTGGCAACAAACAAAAACATCACAGGACAAATACAGGACACTTTCAGGACAATACAGACATCACAAACATAACGGCTTCCTGTTCCTCTTTAGCTCAGAACGCACCAGGGTAACAGGAGGCTCCCTCAAAACACCCGCTCTTGGCGATTTGAAAACTATTCCAAGTGTAATACTAATACATCAGGGTGTGTTCTTTCTATTATTATTTGTATAATCCCCTCCATAAAATCTGTAGGTTTCGCTTTAAAATATGTGTATACTTCTAATCTTCAGTAATTCAGAACTCTCTGGCTACATGTAAGTCAGTTTCAACTTTGTTTGGAGCTAAGACACTGCTCTCTTACTTAGCATTGGAGGACGGCTAAATTTTCAACACACCAAAACACTCCACATCAGTCAGTTATTGTTTGAGAGTCACAGAGAATTATTAAGAATGACTTCTTATTGTCATTTGTTGTGAATGTTGGTTCATCAGGTATCAGTGATAACTAATATGCTTCTCTGACGTAGTCCTGTACATTTAGGATTAAGCTTACTTCATTTTACAATTGGCAATATACTTTTTATCAGAAAAGGTGTAAAATCTATATGGGTCATGTTATGAAATTATCTTGTATCTTAATATATATGCTTTCTGTATACTGTTGCATTCTTCACTGGGTATTTTAATGCAATAAATGATTACACCCATCTCAGTCAGAAGCTAGCCGTCTCATTACCTCAGCAGAGAAATGCCCGTCTCATGAACGGGTGGATGGGAGGCTGGCTAACACTATGCTTGAACTGACTACACAAGTTATACTCTACGTCAACCTATCTCTTATAACATGGGCAGGGGAAACAATGCCGTCTACACTACTGAATAAGGAGTTGCACACTTCTGGTTAATGGACTTTTGAAAACACGTATAAAGAGATCACACCATTGTGGGTAATATCTAAAGACACTAACATGCCCTTGAAGTAGTGCCTTTACTTGGGTGAAAACCCTCCGTTTTCTTTTGGCAGTGCCTTTACTTGGAGGAAAACTCTCAATTCCCTTGTGGCAGTGGTGAGGGCCTTAACTTAGGTGATATTTTTTCGTTGACCTGCCCTTAGATGTAACTGAGGACATTTCAATTTTGACGGCCCTCCGGCTAAGGATAGCATAATTTAAGTATTTGTATGTTTTCTGCTTTAGAGGAACATTAATTTTCCAACAGAGCATTTGTATATAACACTTTTATGATGGTTGTGTTGCCGTTCACTCTTTTGAAGTACACCGCCATTATAGATTAAGTGAATTATCCTTAAGCATGGCGTTAAACACCAATCATAAATCATAAATGCCAACATCATAACTGAGTTATGTATCCTTGATCAGTGTTTACGTCACAGTGCACTGATGTTGTGATACACTTGTATAGCCTTCACCGCAAATCACCTCACTTTGAACTGGAATTGTGACAGTGGCCACCTCTCTGAGAAATAGGTAACTGGTTAATAGATCAGTCTATTGAGTGTTGGCCAACCCACGGTAGAAGCATGAACATTTTTCTTCCCTGTGCTAGGTTGGTCATGTTGAATACAAAATAAATTCTGTATTTTTTTAGACCATTTTATCTAGTGCCTAATTAAAACCCAATGGATACCATGTTTGAAGAGTTTTAATCCAATGTTGTGTTATATAGTACATGATGTTAAACGCCTGTAGGCACCATTAATTATTACTATATCTTTGCTTATGATGTTTAGAGGGTTTAGGGCTTAACTCATTGAATTCCATTAGTAAACAACGAGAAAGAGACTAACTGCATTGTGTTTTAATTATTTAAAACCTTACAGGTGTACGTAATGTTTTAGATTCAATAAAACTTCTGAATTTCAAGTCTAAGTGCAGTTAAATCAGTCAAAAAAACATTATAATTAAGCCAGGAATGCTTTGTACATTTTTTAAAAATTTTACTCCAAGGAATAAGTAAAGAAACTTATTATTTACTGAACATACAGAGCAGATTTCCATATGACAGTAAAGCAACCTTTAACACTGTAGTGGCTCAGTGGTGTATAAACACAGATTCATTCCCATCCAATATCAGAATTACTGAAAACAGTTTACCTTCTTGATGTCCCTTAGGGATGGCTACTGTGAGACAACGATGACCGTTGCCTAGTAACACATTGTGAATCAATTATTGGAAGTAGTTACTGTGGACACTACATTGATCTACCAATACCTGTCTGTACATGTACACATGTTCATGTATGTATATATCCAATGTTAATAAGAAATGAAGAAAGTCGAGACCAGGTATGCCATAATTTATTTCCTTGTCCTCTCTGGTCAAAGGGAGGTGGTCTTGTTAATTAACACTTGGTAACGGTCAGTGGGCAGGTATTTGCCACTAACATAAAGGGTAGTCTCCCCAGCTGCCATGAATGCGGCTTAATAATGTGAGTCTATTTCATAATTATTGCTTTTTAATATAAATGATCATTGCTGAAAAATTTCATCTATATGCTCCAACCAGATTTTAAGGTAATTTTAGTACATTACTAATTTACTATGTCTTTATGGTTGGCTTGAAACGTTGATTGATTTTGATAGGTTATATAAAGGATTTTTCATACTTGGTTTGTTCATCTGAAATAAATGGTCTGACAGATAGTTCTAAAATATTTTTGGCATAATGCCTTTCTCTAAAGGGTTCTCTGAATTGATATGACTTCATTGATTTATTTTTATTGGCCTTTTTCAAAGATTAGTGTCACAAACTGAAAGGGATAACATATACCGGTATATGTGAAGTTTATTTTCCAGTATGGTACGAAAAGTTAAAATTAGCAAAGTATTGAGTGTATTTATGTCGGAGTCTTATGCAGACATCATCAGGGTTTGATCTGAACTGTTTTTCAGCACTAGCCATCCGAGCTGCATGTAGTTCCTGTCAAATTGTACATAGTTACACTAGCCCACCACTTTTTGCGATCTGTTCACACCAAAAAAGGTATACCCATACAAATTAATTAAAATTAAAAAGTTCAACAAATGAATATCAATCTTTCCTATACTTGTCTTGCTGTATGATGTCAATACACAGGGTTTCCATTCAAATAATTGATGATGAATTTGATGCCAACAATAGTGCTTATAAAGGGTAAAATTGTCGAGAACTTTAATGCAAATTGCACTAGCCAGAGGTTATATGTACTAGCCACGGGCTAGCAGGCTACTTTTGAGATTGAAGCCTGTGTCATATTTGAAACATGACAAATCAGCTCCTCATTGTAAATGACCACCCTCTTACGTGTACATGTGCGTGTAATATGTGATAATGCGATTGTGTATTAATGTAGAATTATTTATATTTGCCGTGTTTTGATATATAACATGTTTTGATATATAGACATGCATTAACATACATGTACATCATAATGGTAGATGAAGCAATTCCATGTGGTTTTATAATGTTGTTGATTCTAGTCTGATAAATCATGCTACTATAAACTGACTACATAACCTGGACCTCATCTAAAGTACTACAGGCGAATAGAAAACAATGTTTCAATTATGAGTGCTTTCTCAACAACATGTCTACTCAATGCATATGTTTAACTTATATTATAATATTTTAATTTCAGAACCAACAACTCCAGTCTTTGCACCAACTAGGATCAAGTTTCCTAAACATATCCACACCCCTATTGATGACCAGTTCCATCAGATAGCTGACTGTATATTTAAGAGAAGTCGTAGTGGCACCCAACCTATTGGGGGTAGTGAGATTTCAGCACCGTATGAGATTCCACAGTACCCTATTGAGGAACAGGAAACAAAAAACTACTTCGAAAGACAACTTAGCTGCAGGTAAAATAACATCTGTGACCAGGTTTGTTTGACTGTATGCCTTTCTTAAATTATTTCACTCATATCTGTGACCCCAAAGCTCTTGCAACAAACAATTTCAAAACAACCATCAACCTTAATGAATGAATAAAATAATACAACACATACCTAGTTGCCTCAAACTAAAAACCCTTTTTGTATCACACCCATGCTTCTTTTTGCTGGTCTGTTGATATATGATTTATCTTGTTCTAATTTCATATGTATACAAGATCCAGTCTTACTTACATGTAGCACTTCACCACTTTCATCCAAAAAATAAATATGCGTTGAACTTAGTTTGGATCTATGCTTTTTTTGTAATACTGATTGGCTGTTAATACGAGCTGGATCCCAAAGTTTTAACCCAACTAGATATAGTTTTCAAATAAAAATGTCTTGTAGTCTATTGAAAGTTGTTACTAAACTGAAAATAAGTGTGTAAGTCCATTTAATTCTGGATAAACTAGGTGTCGGTGGTCATCATTCTCAACAAATGAATAAGATATGAGAGTATAAACCGTCTTTTTTTGGTCACCCCTTTATATAAAAGAATGTCAAGGCAGTAAGTTAATGTAAACATGGGCCCTCCCTGTATGCACTATCTAGTTCTAGCTGGGATATATGTAAACATTACATTTTACCAGTACACTAGGACTGTGTGTTTTAAAAATAGGTCACCTGGAAAACAAAAGTTAAGAGTTTGCCAACAAAAGCCAGCCTGAGAGAACTGTGAAGTTCTAACTGAACAACAAATAATCATGGTCTCATTTATTTCAATGGCCCATAGCTATACAGCTTTATATATTTCAACAATATAAAATAATCACAATTGATGAAATTATCTAGAACTATACTGATATGGCAGTGTTAGTAGAGACAATTTTTATGTGAGCATTCTTAGCTCATTTAGTAGTTTGTTGGCTGTGCTAGCTGAAAACTTTTCAGTTCAATCTCTGCTGGAGAGCGGGAGACATACATCTTGTGGCTTGTTAAATGTTCTTGACTTTAGAAAATATTGATTCAATGTGGTAATTTCTTCAATTTTATCAGGCCCTCTGGCTAAGGGCAGTTTTCTTTAAGAGTAGCAATGCTATCTTTACTTAGCATTGGAGGAAGATTAACTTTACATCTTGGTTGTGCTAGTATCAACTGTTGTTTGAATACACGGCCGTCATATAAGTGAAACACCCATAAGCACAGCGTAAAATACCAATCAATCGATCAATCAATCAATCCATTTTATCACCTAAGTTAAACCATTTATCAGTGTGTGGACATTCTTCCAATGTACTGTGTTGATGCTTTCAATGATGGTGACACAATATACATATGATTTCTAAAGATATATGCTATAGGGAAAGAAATTATTGGCTTTGTGTATTGTTATTTGTGTCAATGGTGATTTCCGTCAGTTTGGCTGACTTGTGGTCATACAAGTGAAATGATGTTAACCTGTATGAGTAAAGATGGTGGTAAAATCCAAGGTTTGACATTTACACATCTGATTGCAAAAGAATAAAGAACCAATAATTTACTGAATTTAGCAGAACAAACCGTAATGAAAGCCTGTAGTTCCACCGAAGTGTTTAACATAACACACAAGTAGTGTAATTTCAAAAAACGATAACTTCATTTTGAATCCTGTTGTTCATTTGTCACTATCTCCGGATGATGGCATAATAAGTGCTGAAATATTGAGTCAAAATGAAGTTATCGTTTTTCGGAATTACATTACTTGTGTTTTATGTTGAACCTTAATGAATGTGTTGATTTTATTAAAACTTATGTTTAACTTTGACATTTATTTTAAACTCAATCAGTGACTACCTACTTACACAAGCCTTTTTAAGATTTGAAGTGCCCTGGTACATGTATATAGGAAATTTTTCGTTAACTTCTGTGCTATAACTGAACAGAAGTTTTGACTTGTTTGACTTTGACAATTTTGAGTGTAATGTTCCTGAATTATTATCCTGTTGGAAGGTACTTGTTATTAATAACAATGCTGTTTCCTGTGTTTCAGTGGTCCCTTTCTGAGGCCCTCCCCTGTTCTGGCAGACACCCATCAGGATGTCTCCTTTGTCCCAAAGACCCCCATGATTCAGGTCTCGGCACCAGTGAATGACTGTAGTCCAGATATAGAGGATCTCTTACCTACATTTCAGAGGGTCCATGTCAGTGGGGAAGATACCAGTGGGGTAAGATTATGCCTTCTATCTACTTTTAAAATGATTACTTTCTTAAAAAAATGTATCATATGAATGGCCCCATTTCTCCATCTGTCCATCACAATTTGCATGGTTTCCAAAGCATATCTGGATAACCGTTCAATTTAATTATTTTTACACCAAAATTTCTTTATTTAAATCAGGTATTAAAGTGGTGCCATTGCTGTTTGTATGTTTTTACAGAGCATACCTAATTTACATTTTGCAATCTTGTAGGTCATAGGTTTTTATAGTATGTGTGTTTCTGAAGCATAGGCTTAAATAATAAATCATTAACTGCTTTCTGTTCCGTGTAGTATTGTAAATTTATTTTATGTTTGATAGGAGATACACCATAATAAAAAAAATTGTTAACTTTATATAGACATTTTGGCCTGTTATCATATTACATTTGCAGTGGTATGTGAGCTGTGCTCACTTCTGCTCTATTAAATAAAATTATGAAATGTCATTCCTGTAGATACTCTACAGAAATCTTATATTCCAAGGCCAATGAACAAGTTTATGAGTGTGGATTTGGATTTCGCTTGAGTGTCCTACTTCAGGTATTAAAAAAGGCTTTGATGGGACAGATATAACATTAAGGGAATTGAGTAGCAACTAACAACTAGGCAGTCTGCCACATAATCCAGTCCAATGGGAGCATTTTTGCCATGATGTGACGACAGGAGACTACTGTCATGTTGTGTGTTATAACTTCTGATATAACATTCATATCCTGGGGACCTTTTCACAAAGAGAACTTAACCTCAGTTCACCTTCATTTTCATGACATCCAGTACTGAAGTATGTGTAGTATAATAATTAAAATCAACCTCTGACTTACACATACATGTACTTTACATTGAAAATATGATAAATTATCCACAGATAATACCTGCAATAACTTTTAGTATGGATGATGGGCAAGTGCCAGATGTTAAAAATCTAGTAAACAGTCACCTAGTCTAACATTTCTCAAAAACTCTCCTTTCACTTGATGTGTTGATGTTTCATTTTATTAAATCTTCTTTTGGGTAAATGTATGCAATGTTACTGTATTTAGTGGTGTTGGTGATTTGACAATCAGATTAAAATCAGATCTAAAAATCTCCCCATGTTTTGTATGTCGTAATTAAAACCTGAGGCAAAAGCATACCAATCTGTTTGTAAACTTAACCCAACACAGAGTGCAGTGAGAGAGGCTTCTCAAACAACTGCTTGTCCATTCTTATTATTTGCTACATGTCTTGTATTACAGCAAGGTACATGTATTCATCAAAGAGCATATGCTATCATGACGAAATTGATGATACAGTCGCAACCTGAAACAAAATATGTTTCTGATATAGGTCTAGCTTGTTTAGGCTTCATTTGATGTTTACTACAGCCTTCTGTATCAGGGTTTTAATTAAACAACTGGGATGGTGAACTTTCGTGAAACAAAGGAAGCCGGACCTAATGGAACATAGTTTGGTGCTTCTTTGCATCAGATCTTAATTGTGACAATAAAAGTAAAAAAACGAGAGATTTTTAGATCAGATTTTAATCAAATTGGGTGATCCAGGTATGTTCATGAAATTACTAACAGTGGTGACCTCTATGTACATCTGTCCTCATTCCCATATTGTAAACTTTGTCAGAAATTGCCATCGAACTTGGACTTTGCTACTTTTACTATTTTTGAGAGGGTAAAACTGGTTTTTGAAGTGCTTTTTCTTATTATTCAAACAGGAGCCATTCAGTCTCAATTGTTTTCAAGCATGAGTGTTTGTATGAACAGCTCTACTGCCTTGAATGATTGGAAAGTTATGATATTTATAGCTTACAGGTTTACAAATTACAAAGGTCTAGCCCTTTATTATTGAAATTATGGATGCTTTAAATTCTCTTTCGGTAAATATTGACTGTTGATTTCTCAAATGCGTTGCACAAATTATCCCTGTTGTGTCTTTTGTCAGATAGTTGTAGATTTATTTCAAACATGTTTTCCTCAGCTATTTCCAAAAGAAGCTTTATTATTATATAGTCCATGAGGTGGAAGAATTCATATTTTTTAATTGAATGGCGAACATATTTTTTATTCGGGATAAAAATTGAATGTTTATCCTGTGTCCTGGATAAACACAGGACAGCATTAGGTGTTGCTTAGCGGAAAACTATTAAAATAACTTAAAATCATTAACTATAAATCTAATGTAAGATGTCGTTTATTGGCAAGTTATTTCTTGTATATCAGTGTCTTTTTTACAATTGTTTTTTAATTTCAACTCCTGACAGTTGCACTGCTCCATGCTTCCTGGTGCTCTCAGAGTTCTGTGGAATTTGGAAGCCAATATGTTTGTGGTGTCCTAGTTCTATAACTTGTGATAGTCCTGTGTTGTCTCTGTTTGTTGCAAGTTGTGAGTTTGTTGCCAGTTGGATTTATACACCGTCATATAAGTGAAATAACCTTAAAGAATGGTGTCAATTTGCCGCTAAACCCCAATCAATCAAACAAAAAATAGCCTGTCTTGGCATACAGAATTTGAAATATCAAAAGTTTACTTACCTTACAGACTTGCATGTAGTCCCATGGATTTGTATAGTCATTGCTCCATTCTGATTCTCCAGTGGTTGGAGGGAGCTTCATGTTGCCCTGGTGCTCTCAGAGCTAAATGGGAACAGGAAGCCAATCTGTTTGTGGTGTCTGTATTGTGTCCTGGATTTGTCCTGTCTTGTCTTTGTTTGTTGCCAGTGGTGTGGAGGGTTGGTTTCCTTCACCCATTGGGCTGGCATGTCCTATAAGTGAAATACCCTTGAGTACGACGTTAAACCGCAATCAAACAATCCATTCTGATTCTAGACCCCATGTACTTGTATTGTGATAAATATCACTGGAGTCCATTTATTATCATATTTTCAAGTCGGCGGCAAGTCATTTTTTATATTAATATACCATAGTGATATTTGTTACAGAACGCTGACTTGAGATGAACAATCTTGAAGAAATATTATTAATTACTGTTACTGACATCCCTTCAAACTTGTGTGCCCTAAGGGTTAACATATAGTCTGAGCATGTCCAGCTGCCTTTACTTTGCACTGGAAGAACAATTCATGCCTCTAGTAAGAGGGGGGCATATAGCTTTTACTTTTTCTGTCCGTGTGTTGGTTTGTCCGTATGTTCATTTCTGCATAAATTATGCAAATTAGCCATGTCCAGGTCCTATCGGACGGCTACTTTTTCACTTAGATTTTTTAAACTTGCATATTGCATTCTTCTGTATACGCAGATGTGCAATGTAGAAAAAAAGTGTACAGTACATCAAAACAACTAACCTAATGATTTGAGCACGCAGTGTGTTCCGACTGAGCACACAGTGACATCACCCTCATTAGGTTAATTATATTATTTAGGCAAAAGAAATGTCCTGTGGGCTTCCTCTGCAGAGGCTTGTATTGTAGCATGAACAAAATGAATCTAACGAGCACACATTGTGTTTAGGCTGAACAGATGGTTTGTTCAGGCTGAACAGATGGTTTGTTCAGACTGAACACATGGTTTGTTCAGACTGAACACACAGTGAAGTTTCCCTCATTGAGTTAATTTTTGGTGCACTGCATGTAGTTACATGTATGTGTGTTTTGGGAGGACTGCGGGGGTGGGGGGCATATTGTTTAACAATCTCCGATTGTTTTTCTCTTGTTTTTGATTGTGTTAGAATGGCTTTTTACTGTTACATCGCATGGCATGGCATGACATGACATGACTTCCAATAAATCAACAAAAATCATGCACTGTCTCTCAGGGGACTAATTTCTCCTTATTTATATATGTGACAGGTTCCCCTTAAGGATCTACAACATGCGTCTAAGAGTTTGGTTAAAGCATTGATGATCAGGGAAAAGTACATGGCCTTATCACAGCAGAGTTTCCCTAAGTTAACAGCAAGGTTTTTGCAGTCCATGCATAGTGGACACACGTTTCAAGGAATGTTTGATCAGCTTGGATCAGAGGATAAAAAACTTACCGATGGTACGTATATGTAGCGTTTGGAATGTTCATATCTTTCTGTTCATATTTAGAAATTAATGCATCATTGTGTATCTTTCAACACACTGTACCTTTAATTTTTAGCTGGTAACTCAGATGAATTAAAATTGTGAATATGGACATGATTTCTCATATTAAAGATACCATTGGTCAATCTACAAATAAATGACAGAAAAAAATGATAATGTTGGTTTCGATGTTGATTATAGCAGGCGGTTGGAAGGGGCTTACTGTTGCCATTATGCGCTCCGAGGTAAAAGGCAACACAAAGCCGATCTGTTTATGATGTCTTTGTCTTGCATCTTGTGATTGTCCAGTTTTGTATTTGTTTGTTGTCCGTGGTGTTGAGGGGGGTTTCCTTCATCTATTGGGCTGGCACTCCATCATATGAGTGAAATAACATAAAGTATGGCGTAAAACCCCAATCAAACAGTCGAATGTTGATTATGTTTACATCATGACGTGTTCACTGTTAAAACATTTGTCTACTTATGCAGCATGATGATAGTGATGAATTATCAATGAGAGAAATCAAAATGATATACCTCATACCTTTACTTAACCCGTATCTTGATCTTAATTATATAGCCTTGTATAGAAAGTATTCCTCACAATGCATGGGTTATTTTAATGGGTAGTTCATGCTTTTGCTTAAACGTACATTAATATTTAATAAACCTGGCTGTCTTCACTTAGCATAAAAGGAATATTTAATTTTCAACAGTTCAACCCATTTCACATTTAAGGGTTGTGTTATTGTGGCTATTTATTATTGGACTACACATAAATGATATACCCTTAAGCACTGATTAATTAATATTTCAATAGCTTACCTGCACACTCTATGTACAGAACTACAGGTAGTGCCATACATAATAAATGTTCTATGGTCCATGCTACAAATAGGTTCATACACTCTGTGATAAATAAAAATTTAACTATTCTTTTGGTCATAATTGAAAACGAAAGTTCAATAAGCTATTTCGATATAATTCATGAAAGACGAATGGATCGAATTAATTTATTTTAAATAAAGTAAGAGGATGTTTAGCAATTTAATTAAAATGATGATTAAAAGCTTCATATGGACTTAAAGCCATGCCATATGATCGTCAAGATTCCACATTATTCACTCCACTTCTGGGTACAATCTCATTTTTCTAGCTTTATTATCTCACGGAAAGCCTGAACCCATGGTAATTACCCTGTCCAGTATGCTGATATGCCATGAAAGCTGAATAAAATACCACTTCTGAAACATTCCTCTAAAAAATATGCCGCCTGAAAGTCCAGACTGTACTTAAAAAGTCTGTTTGCTAGTTGGAATGTCCAAAAAATAAGTAAATAAATAAATAAGTATTATGTGTCTTTGTTTGGAAAAATAACCAATCCTTCTGAAAGCCATGTGGAGTGACTTATTGATACAAGATTGTGAAAATTCAAACAAATAAACATGATTCATAAAAACAGATTTCATATTGATTTTTAGGAGAAACAAACAATGTACTGTGACCCTATAATATATTGCATACTTTTTGTCGAATAGACCAGACTAGGACAAGTTATGATTTATTTTTTGTTGCACTTAACATCTTTCTTAGCATTACAGCTGGCAGCTTATGTTGTTATGCCTTTTTTATTTTCTTTCTCTAGCAGAGGAAATTGATGGTGTGATGTACTATGACATCAGAGGTATTTCTTGTTTGCTGTGAAAGCTAACTCTGCATATGACACACTCACACGAACACACCTTCCTTTCCTTCCTTCCATTGTTTTCTTTATTTCAGCTTACGTTTAATTCTAGTTAATCCCAATTCATAGTGTTATGAAATTCAACATAAAGGTAACTACTCCATAGTTTGTGACAGTATAATCAGGTAAACTGATCCAAATGGACATCAAACTGTTGTTGTATTGCTTCCAGTTTAGTCAGGATGGTCAGGTTACAAAAGTAGGCTGATTCTCACACTATACTCCTGGGGCCAGTTGCTCGAAAGACTATTAGCCATTAACACCAGATTAAATTGCTAATTTCTGGTAAGAGATAGACCTACAACATGGCATGACGTTATCTAATAGCAGATTAAATTTAATAGTGCTTCGAGCAACTGGTCCCTGATAATCTCACTGAAGAGCCTTTAGTTATTGTAGGAATATTATCAGGCAGTTCATACAGCATTTAAAGATGACATTATATTTTTGTCTTAATACAATATCTGGTGAATATATTGTTAGTGCAATAGAATGTTCCAATCCAGTACTATTGTTTCCACAACAGTGAATTATAAATTATATAAATTTTTACACAAAATTATCACCAAAGTATGAACATTGTTTTGATGAATAGATTATCTGACTCAAGTCTGTGTATTACAGCTAATATTTATAGCTCTAGATTATTAATTAAAAAATCAACAATTATGGTAAATTGATTGATAATCATTTTATATAATGGTTCTTGTTAAATAACTTCTGTATGTTTTCTCTGAGATAGACAATCAATGATGCAAATATTTCAAATTCATGTCTAATACAGATGGGATCATTTGAAACTGTCTACTTAACAGTATTTGCCACAGTATAGGACTTTTAAAAATATATTTTAACATTTGTTTTGATGTATGATGGTCTTAAAGAAAGTTAACGAATCTTTCAGTGAATGGTTCAGGCTGTTCTCATTTTATTTTAAAATGGAAAATGAGCTGTTCACTCGAATACTATTATTAACTTTTGATAGTGATATTTTGTCTTGATAAATATCCTCTTGCTTTCAGTTCGTAGTAAGCTGCCACGGATGATTTCAAACAGTTCCACTTCTAAAAGTGGTAATGTAATGTGTGGCTTACTTACGAGAATGATGTTGTTTTTTGTGTGTCACATGTTAATAAACACATCTGCGGTTGTTTGATTACTCTGTATGTCTGAAACACGATACGTTCACAGTTTGGTTTATGTTCCCTCATTTCAACTCCTATTTCGATTTATACCAAAGTACATGTATTGTCTGAGTGTCACTTGAGTTTTGGAAGGTCACAACAAAATTAAGTTAATTTTATCATTAAACATTTTATTTAATTGTATTCTAAAAAACAAATAAATTGATTCTTATACCACCTTACCTTATCTTTTATCAACCAAATGTTAGTTTTACTAATCCTACATGTACTTCGATGTACTGTTCACAGGATCGAGTCCATCTGTCGACCCTCAGGTATATGAGTGAGTCACATGTTGTGATTTTTACAAGGTTTCCTCATGGTTTTCCACCATAATTAGGCTTGGAACAGTGTGAAGTGGACAATCCGTCATCATATAAGTAAAGTACCCTTGAGTACGACGTTAAACCCCAATCAAACAAACAAACAAACTGAAAGAGTTGGTTGTTCTTTGATAAAATCATAAGTGGCTAGCTTTTCCCGTATACATGTAGGTACAGATTCAGATATTTTTCCCACTAAAGTGAAGAAGCACATACAAATAAAACGTATACTGCAGTTTGTTAGTGCACCAGACCCAGTGTGGGTGTGTGTGTGTCATAGAATTCTGTTATCTATATCAGAAATCTATTTTATGGATAATTGGCCAATACATGGATTCATTTTCTACCAATATATTATATGACCTGATGAGAGTTTCAATCATGAATTTCTATTATTCCCTTTAACATGTTTCTTTTCCCTGCATTACAGTGCATCACTATAGATTTAAAGTTATGAGTACTTTACCATATCTGTTTTTGTTAGTCAAAAGGCTAATTTGTAGAATAGTTATTGGATCTTGGTTATGAAGTTACATGTCAAGGCTTCCTTTGCACACTCATTTCTCATGGAGTTAACACATTTATGCCACATGTAAGAACCTCAAAACGTGTCAAATAACTGGTAAATGTGGCTCTTATGACCCAGATTATTCTGACTGATTATCTACATCAATTTGATTTAGGAAAAACGTTATTGTTACTATTGGAATATGAAAACTGTCCGATAATATGTGTAAATATGAAAAGTTTGACCCCTTTTCTGACGAAAAATGCAGGTGGTTGGAGGGAGCTTCCTGTTGCCCTGGTGCTATCAGAGCTAAAGAGGAACTTGAAGCCAATCTGTTTGTGAAGTCATTGTATTGTCCTGTGAGTGTCCTGTATTTGTCTCATGTTGTTTTTGTTTGTTGCCAGTGGTGTCTGGGGTGCTTTCCTTCGCCCATTGAGCTGGCAACATGCCGTCGTGTGAGTGAAATAACCTGAACTACGGCGTTCAATCAATCAAAAAAAGAAACAAACTGAAGGAAAACAATTGGTGTATAATTCAAATTGGCGAGTCTACATATAAAAATAGTGATTTAAGCCATGATGATCTTCTTTCAGATATTGTAGTGGTTTTTTAGGCTTACACACAGGGTACATGCTAAGACCCTTCTTTTTTTAAAAATAGACCTGAATCTTGCACAGTACCCCCACTGGTTGAATACACACACATGGCTTACTGGGTTTATGTGTGTGATACACTAGTCAGTTCATCGGCTTGGCAATAGAGATGCTCTATACAGTATTGAATAAAAGTCTTAATGCTCTAAATTCTTCATAGTCATGACACAGATTATATATATACATGTACACTGTCAAATACCCCATACCAAATTGTAGACTATGGTTTCCATACCCAGTACTGCAAGCTTTTATTAACAGTCAATCTACCAAATCCATACACAACATACAGATCAAGTTTCGTAGATGTCTCTTTTACCGGTTTTAATCAACCCACCATTGAATTTAGGCTTTTAGGGGTCAGAGGAGCAAAATTCTTATAAATAGTACTGCTCTGTTTGGAGATACTTGGTCTCGAGATACTTGGTCTCTAAAAAAAGTCTACTCAAGTTCTTCTGCATATCCTAGAATGATAAAAAAAACTGGAAGCTGAAGGGTAAATGCACCCTTTAAGGCACTCGACTACCTATTTTTAATGGTCCTCCTTTGTTGCCACTCAAACCATGATTGAAATGTATGTCAGGAAATTTTAGTTGTGCCAAGGTTAAAAAATCAGCTTATTTAAGTCGGTCTGTGGTCACACTCTTGATCATGGTTCCTGAATTGTTCTAAAAAATTGATGGTTGGAAAACATTTTGAGAACCTAGTAAGTGTACAAAATAACTGCAGATTTCAATATTTTGAGCATAACATTGTGGAACGCTTCTACCATAGGGGACCCTCTGGCTAAGGGCAGTTTGTTTGAAGAGTAGCAATGCTGTCTTTACTTAGCGCTGGAGGAAAATTAACTTTCCA
>JAQQZZ010090123.1:0-17861 GCA_030265115.1 Mopalia vespertina
GATCATATTCTTCTTTGCTTTCTTCCGGATGTTTGATTAATTTATGACGCATCCTATCGTAATTTCTAGAAAAATGATGCTCACAAATATCGCACACAAAAGACATCCTTCTTGTTCGGCTGTAGAACCACGACTGAAGGACTTGAAGGAAATAGGCTGGTTAAATGACCAAGCCTGTGTACCTACGTCACCCTCGGCGGTGGGCGGTCTGCGGCGTCATGCGGTGCCATCGACGCCGCATGTCACTGCATGACGCAGCAGAACGCCGTCGTCACGGCATTGTGACGCCGCAGAACGCCGTCGTGACGACTTTGTGACGCCTCAGTACGGATACTTGTAATAGCAAATGCTAACCTAGTTAGGTTAACAGTAGCAGTTTTAGGTTTAAAAGAAAACATTTCAAACTTTTAGTGTTTAAGCCATTTTATTAAATGAGTATAAACTGTTAAGACCAGCCTTTTCTCAAATTGTGGGTTAAAAATAAAAAGAAGACTTGTTTTATTTTTCGATCGGTGATTTACGCCGTACTTGAGGTTAGTCTATTTAATAATGACGACTTACTATGCCACGACAATTCGACCTGGTCTAAAGGTGTTAACAAACACATGGTGCTTATATTTCGTTAATAAATAATGTAAAGAGGTTGAGATGATTTTGACAGTTAAGTCCTCAGGGAACGTTGGGTGAATATATTTTTGACTGGAATTGTTAATTTATATTATTATCGAATGAATTTTATGTTTGCTTTTGGTCACAAGAGATGATCATGTACACCAAATTCTTACCTTTCTGCCATATGATTCCTTACTATGACTCATCAGTTACAATTATATGATTTCATATATCATAACTTCCGTATGTCTTTTCACCGTATTAATTTAAAGATTAATGTACATTTGTTCCAAATTTATTGTTATGGTGTATTTGTGAAATACAAAATTGATATAAAAGTATAATTTTGCTTACAATGTTATGGAACCAAACAAAAAAGAAAAACATTTATTAAATTAATAGCCTTTACGTCAAAGTATTTGTTCTATGGCAGATAATTAAGGCATACACATCTATGGATTAAACAGATGTCCAGAAAACCAAAATAGAAGCGCACTAATGAGATAATAGAATGTTTGTGAACGTTGAGATCATTTCTATCCGGGAAAATAATTAGGTACAATTGATGACATCGAGAGACTGGGCAGGAACAGCTATCATGCAGAGGCCTTGGGATTCTCTCCTTACTCTCTACAGATTAGCTCTGATCGACCCAGGGGAACTTCTCTACTCCGACAAATTTGTGAATTGATCTCCAATTAGTCATTAGATTCCCCATCACCTACAACCCCAGGGGTAGAAGTCGTTTAGCCGGGATCGCTTTAACCTTTACATGATAGAATGTAACGCCTTGGATATGTCAACGCTAATATGAAGAAAAACTAAATATCTAATATTAAAATGTAAATCATGTTATTCTGATTTTCCTCGGGCAGGCAATCATCATTGCGGGTATTGTATCACTATAATTGACTTTCGCTATGTTACGAAGCGATGACTGACACTATGTGTTGTTTTTAGCAATGGTCTCGATCCAATTTCGCAAGCAGATTAAAACAATTGTTTGTGTTCTCAGGATTTTTAGTTTGCACAGGAGCAGTCTTTTCCTTTTTATAAAAATTTTGCCTTTGTAAATTTGAATCCGATGACGCGTGACACATCGTAACCTATAGCACCTGAGAAAACACATGGTAATTTGCGCCTGAATAAATACACAGAATAAAATATCTTTCAGATATATCTTTATGCCAGGTGAATTTTATTCTGTGTTACTGTCCAATGATAACACATACGTTTTAAGTAGGTACACCTGAAGTAGAGCAAAGACAGTTATATCTTTATGTTTATGAAAAGTATAGGTGAAAAACAAAACGGATTTTGTAACTTCTATTTGACATTGACTGTGGGTTATCACGTCTATTTTTGGTATATAAACGCGACTAGTATACTACTGTAAAGTTTTTCAATCAACCGTTATTTTGTAATGCCACTGGTCATTTATTAACATAAATTTGTGTAATTCTCTTTCACGATGGTAAATGATTTACATGCACCTGCTTTTTAAAATTTGAATAATAGTGTGCTGAGTACAAATATTGGTTGATGAACTTCAATCCAAAAGTCTTTGAAACAAATTAAGAGGGGAAAAAACTAAGATCAATAAAAGTGTAACATGAAATCACAAAGGCCATATGTATATCAAATCAAACAGCTATACAACAGGGCACAGGATATTACTCAACCCAGACAACTGTTGTTGTTAATAATTCTGTCCTTCCTTTTTGGAGATCTGTCTTATATCTGTATTATTAGGTGAAAGGTGTTTGGCGTTTAATTAGCATTCGGGAAATCGGCTTATTTTGAGCCCCAATGTAAATGACGAGATCTGGTATTAAATATCAGACGTATAAACTTGACCTTTAGGTACCAATCAATAGCGAGGCATTGGTGAAACATACCAGCGACACGGCCACGAACACAGAATTGTCTTAAGTCACATATAATAATAATATGCGAATTTCTATGGTTTCAGGGGTTCATGGAACATACCGGAAATTAAAGATGAAATATGTGAACACCGAAGGAAGTTGATATCACCAATAAGGATACTAAAGTTTGGTACAGGAAACGCGATATTGGACGAATAAAGATCTTCTATGGCCTCGTGTCCTTGGAGAATATCACAGTTTTGAATGTAGCTGAAAACACAGTCTGAGTATCCTCAACACATCGATATGTAGCCAGTAAAGTACATTTGGTTGTACAACACCATGTCCCTTTTCTGTGAAACACACAGCATCATTTCAGAGTGTAAACAGGTCTTCTTTTCAAATTTTACAGGGGGCATGTAACCTTACGAGTTCATAACGAAAAGCGTTGATTCATTGGTTATAAGACAGATCTAACTGCACTATTGGGGTTTGATTCATTTTAATCTATTTTTAATTATATACTTGTGTTAGGTATATCACATTATCTCTATGCCAGTGAGAGTATTTTTTGGAAATTAGTGATCTATAACAAAATATAGAAATAAATTAGAACTGAATAGAATTTAATAAAACGAGAAAACCAGTCAAAATCTAGTTCTGTTAACATTGTAGGCCTATATCACTGAGCAACACACTGATGGGTCTGAAGGAATAATATCATATTGGTCAATAGCGGTGTGAATCTCTGTGAGGTTTATTCTGACTCCTGGGTCCAATTAAAATTACCGAATATCCAGATGATTACGTATACATACAGCTATACATATCTTCCAGTTCCACCACCATTTATACTAAACACACGGCTATACATATCTTCCCATTCAATCACCATTTATACTAAACACACGGCTATACATATCTTCCCATTGAATCACCACTGATAGCGAACACATGTTTTAAAGATGTGTATTAGGAACGGGATTCGGATCTCATCACTAGAATAGTAATTACATGTGCCAGTGATGAATTGATATCAGGAAATCTGATGCTCTTATGATCGTTATTCACGAAATACCTGTTAATGTTTGTTCGTTAAAAAAAAAAACAATTCTTTAAGGAACACCCGGCTGCACATAGCACAACCCTAACTTTGCTGGTCAACATTACCATTGGAACCCTAGTTGCAACTATTACTATACTACGTAGTGACCTTCTGTACAAATTCAACAGGTTATAATGCCAAATTTACTCGTTTATCTTATTGAAGTTAAGCACTTGTCCCTATTAAATAGAAATGATATACTTTACAAAATAAATCATTCCACATTGATGGAACTTTAATACCATCAATAACAGAAACACACTCATTACATCTTAAGTGTCTCGGATAGTCACAAAGTAGCTGAAAAGCCACCGAACGAGGAGTGACACACGATTCCATCAATCATTAACTGTGAACAAGACACATCGATTATGAATTACTTCTAAGCTTTAATGACGCCTTTGGGCGACATCGAGCATGAAATGTCGTGGTTAAAGAGTCACTCGTTTCTCTCACAAATGACGCCAAATTACTGTTAGCATGCTGCTAGAAATAGTAACATGTTTACAAACCAGCATCAAAGACAAGATTGTGCACAATTCACATGTATACAGTATATAGGCTACATACGGCAGATACTTACCGATTATATCGTGTGATGTGTATTCACTAATGATCTGAATGTATTTTATACTGTATAGAGCTTTTCCACAATCCAGTGGGATCAGTAGCATCACTCTAACAACGACCTTTCATAGTTGCCACAATTTTTTATTAACCCTATTTCTAAAAAAAATTGTGTTTCCAGGTGATATGGCACTTAAAACTGAAAATTAACATTCACACAAAACAGCTTTCCACAGATGGTTAGACTATTAGGATCATCATTCAAGAATCGTATGGGTTAAACAACGAGCCGCATTTTATCGACTGTTTGAAGCTTTTAAAATTTCTATAGCCTACAAAGGGGACAAAAATGTAGGCGAAACCATCTACTCTCTCGGGGTATCATTTTTTAAACAGTGTCTTCAAACAATAGAGAGACTTTCAGTATGTTTCCTTATATAGAGTATTATATTGAAGTTATGTTTTGATTATTTGAAGCCTAATCATCGAGTAACCAGAGGATATAGTTGAGCATTTTATCTGGGCCTATAGTAACTGTGTATACTACAGATGAATACCTTGCCCATAACTAGATGTAAATAAGTATTATATTGTCTGGAGATCAGTAGAAGTTACCATGATTTAATTAAGATTAAGCTCGTATTTCATATGCTACAAGGCGGCCATCAGGGTCATTTGGCGAAGTGAGTTAACAGTTTTGAAGACAGTTGAGGAGCTTACATACAAAGCTAGACTTGTGAGGCATCAATAACCAGCTCTTTTCATTCCTTTGTACCTCATTAATTTCGTACTCAAAATATTAAATCACTTAATTCTATCCAACTTGTATATATGTACTAATACACCGTCTTGACATGACAAACATAAACATTAAAAGCGGCTGTCCAGACATATTCATGACTGAATAACAAACACAAAGTAAAAGCATCGAGACCTTTTAATCATTGAAATAAGAGAATATATATTTCAAACTTCATAAACCATGAAAACTGCTGAAGTCTGGTTCAAATTTTCGATAGATATATTTTGCAAAAACATCCGTGAATTTTTTAATTTTCACAAACACTGTAATATGAACATCTTTTTGTGGTTTAGTGCAAACTGTTCACCAGCTGACATACAACTGAGATTTGGGATGCATTCGCACCTTACCAATGATCGTGTCCTTCCTCGGATATATCGGCCAACTCCCGCACTCATGACCACACAGCTTAGGCCGAGAGCAATCTGGGGAAATTGGCCCATTTCCGTATGGAATCTCTCACCTGAAGTTGTCCTAGCAGGGTTAAGCGCCTCAGATATTAAGAGAGGTGGTCTGGGGGACAAACTGACATATTTAAAGGAAGCATCTGAAGGGTTTTATCAGACTGCCACCGTATTCAACTTACAAAGTCTCCGGAACGGACGTACTGCTTGTCAATTTCTCTATTGATAGACAAAATTTGATCGCAGTCAATTACACACTGCCATAAAATACATACCTAGTGTCAAATAATGTTTACACGAACTTACAGTCGAAAGCTGTGGAGATACTTTTAACACTTTGCGTCATAAAATATGTGACTTTTGTATTTGTCTTCCTGTTTGATTGGGTTTTTTGCGGGTCACTAGACCATTAGAGACGCCATATGAATTATCATGGTTTATTCTATGTTTGATGTTTTGCATCTAAGAGACAATTACGATTGAAACCGTTTGGTGGAATTTATTAAATATTCTGTGTTTGTTCATCGTTAAGTGAAATGTACAAGTTACAACTCTTTGCGCCTTATTCTGTGATGAGCTCCACATAGAGCCTATTTATGTATATAGTTTAAGATTCCATTACGATCAGGTTTCCTTTTATTGGTGACTTCAATGGTTTCATATTGATTCATATATGGCTGATTTCTGGATGTAAGTTAAGTAAAATACCTCTTAAAAAATCAACTTTTCAAAGCAAATTAGTTTACGGTCTATAAACATCCAGACATTGAGATTAACTCTCTGTCATTTAATAAGCGACATGAAATCTGATACGAGAAATATCATCGGCCTTATACCCAGTATTATTTGTGAAAACTTTCTTTTATCTATGAGAGTTAATCCTAACTGTTATATTAACAAAACATCAAAAAGTTTATTTCATCACATTGTGAACAAAAAGTGAATGAAAAAAGGATAAGAGCAATGCATATACATGTTTACCGCATGCCACATGTTCATACATAACCACGAATGTTATTGCGCGTTATATGCCTTGAAACAATTTCTGTTTTTGTTCAGACAGAGGGGCATATTGCACTTAGCTGATTTAATCAGGACAAAGCCTGCAACGCTAACGTTGGTGTCCATAAGATGGCAATGACAAACACGTAAATGTTGGCCTACTGTCGATCGGACATCACGCATTCGGGGAAATCTTTCTCTTTTTGACAACATCAAGTGATGGCCTGCCTCTTGAGGGTTTACCAGTAGCGTATCATGCACTGGAAACCTGAGACTGGAACTTTTGAAGAGGCATGGGTTGAGTAACTTTTAATGTTTCATAATCTCGCTTGTACTGGTACCATCCGTTTACAAGGGCAACTGTCAATTTTTGATAAAATACATACATATATCATATTTTGCCCTTCAACTGATATTTGTACAAAGAGCACATCATATCAGGCAAATCAAATTCTGAATCAGGCCCGTTTATAACATCGAAAACATCGACAACACTTATCCTTTTATGCCTAGTCATCTGTAAATGTAATGTAATGAAAATCACAGCCTAAATTCCAAAGATTCACTTGATGTTAGACTATATTAATGTAGTTATTCTTTATCTATCGATGTAGGAAATTTGCTACAAACACATTTGGAAAATCGCTAACTCATTCCAAATCCTGTGCATGGACAAGGTCAATGAACTGAATTTATCATGTAGTAAACAAGGAAAAGAAGTAACCAAAGGAAAAGCTTTTAAAAAATCTGCGAAAAGATACCCTAGATCTAAGTGCTGCAACTGCTATGAGAGTTGCCATCTTGTTTGTGCAGTGGGAAAAAATTTGCAGCACCCTGATATCAACAAGTGTGCCCCAAACAGAGTATCAGCAGTTGCAACTCCGCAACAGTGGTTAACACTATTTGATACGGCTATCTAGATCAGTAGATTGGCTCACTGTTCACTTGTAGCAGATCTTCTACAGTGGATAATATAGGGTTAATTTAAAGTACGAAACCCAGCAGTAAATCAGCATTGTATTGTCTCCGGGTACTACCAGAGTTCAAAACGTTATCACCAACCACCCGCTTGGCAATTGAAGTAAATGTTGTAAAGTTATTAGAAGTAATTCGAAGATTCTGACTATACCACGACAACTCCACCTGGTCTAAAGGGGCGAAGAAACACATGGTGCATTTATTTCGTTAATAAAGAATGTAAAGAGGTTGAGATGATTTTGGCAGTTAAGTCCTCAGGGAACGTTGGGTGAATATATTTTTGCCTGGAATCGTATAATTTTACATAAAACGTTCTGGAACTAAACAAAAAGGGGTCACCTTCGTTGAATAAAAGTACATCAAATTATTTGTTCTACTGCAGATAGTTAATGTATCCACATCTGTCGATTCAACAGAGGTACAGAGAACTAAAATAGAAGCATGGTTATGATATCATAAAAAGTTTGTGGACGTTGAGATCATTTCTATCCGTGAAAAGAATTCCCTACAATTGATGACATGGAGAGACTGGGCAGGAACAGCTATCATGCAGAGGCCTTGAGATTCTCTCCTTACTCTCTACAGATTAGCTCTGATCGACCCAGGGGAACTTCTCTACTCCGACAAATTTGTGAATTGATCTCCAATTAGTCATTAGATTCCCCATCACCTAAAACCCCAGGGGTAGAAGTCTTTTAGCCCGGATCGCTTTAACCTTTACATGATAGAATGTAACGCCTTGGATATGTCAACGCTAATATTAAGAAAAACTAAATATCTAGTATTAAAATGTAAATCCTGTTAGTCTGATTTCCTCGAGCAGGCGATCATCATTGCGGGTAAAACATTTTATTACTATAATTGACTTTCGCTATGTTACGAAGCGATGAATGACATTAACTGTAGTTTTTAGGAATGGGTAAATCCAATTTCGCAGGCAGATTGGAACAATTGTGTGTGTTCTATGGCTTTTTAGTTTCCACAAAAGCAATAATCGTCAACGGGTTTTTTAAGTCGTTAAAATTTTGCCTTTGCAAACTTGAATCCGATGACACGTGACACATCGTTACAAAAAGTGCCTGATAGAACACACGGCAAATGGCGCCTGAATAAAAACGCCGAGTAAAATATCTATCAGATCTATATTTTTGCCAGGCGAATTTAGTTCTGTGTTGCTGTCAAATGATAACACATGAGATTTTAGTAAGTAAATATGAAGTACATCAAAAAGAGTTATATCAATATGATTATGAAACAAAAGTGTAATAAAAATAAACTGATTTTGTAACGTCTATTTGGAATTTACTGTGAGTTATCTTGTCTTTTTGTGGTAAATGAACGCAATTTATGTACTACTGTAAAGTTGTTTAAATCCACCATTATTTTTTAATGTCACTGATCATTAATTAAAATTATTTGGTGTAATTTCCCCTGTCGATGGTAAATGACGTAAGTGCATCTGCTTTTCAAAATTTGAAGAATAGGGGACACCTTTGTGGAATAAATGTAAGTCAAATTATTCGTTCTATGGCAGACAGTTAAGATATCCACATCTGTGGATTAAGCAGAGGTCCAGAGAACTATCATAACACTTTTGTGGACGATCGGATCATTTTTATCCGTGAAAAGAATTCCCTACAATTGATAACATGGAGAGACTGGTCAGGCACAGCTATCATACAGAGGCCTAGAGATTCTCTCCTTACGCAGATAGTTAAGGTATCCACATCTGTGGATTAAACAGAGGTACAGAGAACTAAAGTAGAAGCATGCTAATGATATCATAACAACTGTGGACGATGGGATCATTTCTATCCGTGAAAAGACATTCCTACAATTGATGGTATGGAGAGACGGATCAGGAACAGCTATCGTGCACAGGCTTGAGATTCTCTCCTACACTCTACAGATTAGCTCCGATCGACACAGGGGAACTTCTCTGTTTCGACAAATTTGTGAATCAATCTCCAATTAGTCATTAGTTTTCCAATCACCTTAAACCCCAGGGGTAGAAGTCGTTTAGTCGAAATCACTTAAACCGTTACACGATAGAATGTAACGCCTTGGATATGTCAACGCTAATATTAAGAAAAACTAAATGTCTAGTATTAAGATGTAAATTCTGATTTTCTCGGGCAGGCGATCATTATTGCGGGTAAAACATTGTATCACTATATTTGACTGTCGCTATGTTACGAAGCGATGAATGACATTAACTGCAGTTTTTATGAATGAGTACATCCAATTTGGCAGATTGGAAAAATTGTGTGTGTTCTATGGCTTTTCAGTTTCCACAAGAGCAATAATCGCCAATTGCTTTTTTGAAGTCGTTAAAATTTTGCCGTGGCAAACTTGAATCCGATGACGCGTGACACATCGTAAACTAAAGGGCCGGATAGAACACATGGCAATTGGCGCCTGAATAAATACGCAGAGTAAAATATTTATCAGATCTATGTTTTGCCAGGCGAATTTAATTCTTAGTTACTGTCAAATGATAGTACGACAGTTTTTAGTTGGTAAATCTGAAGTATAACAAAGAGAGTTATATCCTTATGTTTATGAAACAAAAGTGTTGGCCTACATGAATAAAAACAGAGTTTGTAACGTCTATTTGGAATTTACTCTGGCCAGGTGTCATCCCACCACACAAAACAACTACTCCCAATATACGCTAAATACCTTGACAAAACCTTTATTTAGCCTAGCCTGTTTATTAGGGCACAGTGTATTGATGTTATAGCAAACACATGCCTAGCTGTTTTAATCGATGTATGGTATGTTTTACATTCTCAAAATTAAACAAGGATAATCAGATTGCTAAACTCTAGATTGCTACATTAATCATGTTGAAAAGATATATCACTTCCGAGTAAGCAAGTTGAGCAGTAGGGTATTACAATTGACCTGGGTGTTTTGTGTGCCTACTTCGCCGTGAAGTTAGCTTGATAGATCAGTTGTGTTCAATCTGAACCAGGTGACGATTGGGTCGTATTACTTTGATTGTGTTCAATGATGGAAAGCAGAAAGGTTATAGTGTCGAGTAAATCCATCTTTCCTAATCTCACTATAAATGTCGACACGGTATGTGTCACCAACTGTGTTTGACAGACGGTGCACACGTGTACGACTCAATCCTTATTCGGTAAAATCCGATGCATGTGTTCATTATATTTAGGAAACGGGGTAAACGCTGCTCAGCCAAACTGGAAGTCACCAACCTTTATAATTTAGCGAAATAAATAATTGATAGGGATTTAAATTCTCGAATGAATCGACACATCTATCAACGCATGATTATTTTCAGAGTATTACGTTATCAATCGATCGCGACGGTAGACAAAGGTCATCGTCTAACTTCCCAAAAAGAAACCGGAAGTGATATTTAGGATTTTGTATCAAGAGATATACCAAACGCCCACAGTGAGGATATAACTGTTTTGCTTGACCTGCATTAAAGCGACCCACACTTCCCGTTAGCTTCATTTATACTGCAGTTGTACATTGTCTGCTTAAAGTAACGTAGTGTTCATTGTTAATTTGGCAATAAGAATTGGCCTTTGGGTCTTCGGTCTTATATTATAGCCGGGGGCTTTTCTGTATTCAGTTCAGTTACCAAATGTAATATTCTGGCCAACCATTTCGTATTGATCTTGTCTCTACTCAGCCGTTTAGCATATACTTTTGCGTGTACCGTACACATCGAATGATACAGAAAGCTATTGATATCTGTACAGTTTACCAAGGTGCTCTTGGAAATAAAACCTTATCTGCACAGATATCAAGAGCAATTGAGCGTCAATGCTCAGTACTTATATCACTACTATTCCTAATTTATGTTTAAACCATTTAAGTTAAACAAGCCACATTCATCCTTGATGAAACTCTATGGGATATCAATTGAACTTAACAAACTGCATATATGGTCTACTTAAATCCAATTAACAAAAGACGCGTCGTCACGTCCCGTGTGAATACGGGAGTCGAGTTACGGCGTCACCACGACAGAAAGACGTCCTTTTGCAGAATGACGTCGCCATTTTACAACAAGGCATGTTTATGTCCAATTCAACCCGGTAAATCGGCAACCCGCACTGTTTATAGACAGGCTTACATACTTTCCCCATTCCCCTGTCGATGCTCTACAATACCTTCAAGAATGGTGATAAATCAGACAATTACCGTTTGAACTGTTTTTGAGCCATTGATTTAGGAACAAACGGACAGCTACGTCACGATGTTACCATTTTACACATTAAATGTTTTAATACAAGAAGCAAAGGAATAAGTTTTAACATGGAAATATTCTCTGTGAAACGTCAAGCGCCAGCGCACATAGAATATCATTACCTGAAATGTTAAAAACCTGAGGACCTACTATTGATACTATGATATCGAATGGAATTTAGGGTTGCTTAAGATCTCACAAAACAAAATAAATGATATTGATTCGTCGAAAGTATTTCCGTTTCACAGGATTTTCTTTAAAATACATTGAAATGCTTTGTCATCGCCATCAATAGTTGTCCCGGTCATAACAATACATGACCACCGACTCTGTCTTCCTACCAGAACCCTCAATGTTGTCTTCCTACCTCAACCATCTATGCCGTTTTCCTATCAAAACAACCAATGTTGTCTCCCTACCATAATCATCAATGGTTTCTACCTGTCACAACCATCAATGTTGTCTTGCTGTCACAACCAGCAATGTTGTCTTCCTGTCACAACCAGCAATGTTGTCTTTCTGTCCCAACCAACAATGGTTTATACCTGTCACAACCATCAATGGTTTATACCTGTCACAACCATCAATGGTTTCTAACTTTCATAACCATTAATGTTGTCTTTCTGTCCCAACCAACAACGATCTCTTTCTACAACAACTACCAATGTTGTCTTCCTGTCACAACCATCAATGATATCTTCCTGTCACAAACATCAATGCTTTCTACCTGTCTCATCCATCAATGTTGCCTTTCTGTCACAACCAGCAATGATATCTTCCTGTCACAAACATCAATTCTTTCTACCTGTCTCAACCATCAATGTTGCCTTTCTGTCACAAACATCAATGCTTTCTACCTGTCTCAACCATCAATGTTGCCTTTCTGTCACAACCAGCAATGATATCTTCCTGTCACAACCAGCAATGATATCTTCCTGTCACAACCAGCAATGATATATTCCTGTCACAATCAGCAATGATATCTTTCTACAACAACTGCCAATGTTGTCTTTCTGTCAAAAACATCAATGATATCTACCTGTCGCAACCATCAATGTCGTCTTCCTACCAAAACCATCAAGCAATGTTGTCTTCCGGTCACAACCATCAATGTTGTCTTCCGGTCGCAACCATCAATGTCGTCTTCCTACCAAAACCATTAATCAATGTTGTCTTCCGGTCATAACCATCAATGTTGGCTCTCTGTCACAACCATCAATGTTGTCTTTCTGTCACAGCCATAAATGTTGTATTTCTGTCACAGCCATAAATGATGTCTTCCTGTCATAACCATCAATGGTGTCTCTCTGTCACAACCATCAATGTTGTCTTTCTGTCACAGCCATAAATGTTTCTCTCTGTCATAACCATCAATGATGTCTCTCTGTCACAGCCATAAATGTTGTCTTTCTGTCACAGCCATAAATGTTGTCTTTCTGTCATAACCATCAATGATGTCTCTCTGTCACAACCATCAATGTTGTCCTTCTGTCATAGCCATAAATGATGTCTTCCTACAACAACCAGCAATGCTATCTTTCTGTACACCAGTTCCGTCTACCTACCATAAAATACAAATGACGTCTTCCTTCCATAGCCATTGATGTTGTATTTCTGTCACAACCATGAATGATGTCTTCGTACAACAACGATGAATGTTGTCTTGCTTCCATAACCACCAATGTTGTATTCTTGGTTTAACCTTCAAGGTTGTCTTCCTACAACAACCATAAACGTTACTTCCAACTAAGATCATTAATGTTGTTTCCATACAGCAACGATCAGTGTTGTCTTTCTACCATTGCCATTGGCGTTGTCTACCTGTCAATACTATCAATATTGTCTCCCTGTGACAATCAGGTAATAATTTTAAAGAATCGCACATGTATTATGAATTCTTCTAAAAGCCTACGATGAGTTGTCCTCTTGCAATACTTTCCCTTCACTTATGGATCTCATCGGTTGTCGCAGGCTTAGTGAAAATGAATTGTAAAATCCCAGCATATAGTTATGTACTGTAATAGTGACTCATGTTTAAAGCAATCAGTTACCTGTTTCTTTACAAAGTTGCTATCGCTTACATTTCAATGTTAATGTGCGTTTGAACTGCAGTGGAATTCTGCAAATGAAAAAATCGGAAACAAAACTGACATTGCCATTGGATTCCTGTGAATGGCAGAACTGAGCATTTAACTCGAAGGGTATCATTTGCAGGATAAAATGTTTTTAATGCAATATTAGTATCAAGCTAAAGAAGGTATTCAAATAATATAATATCAAGCCGTTTACTCGGCGAATCAGGCAGTGTATAAAATCAAGCCTACATACTGCTGCTGTATTTCTCCAGTAACACTGTGATTTTCCGGTGTTAATTTACGCGTAAGATCGTTTTACTTTCGTTCTGCATATAACCTTGATTGTTTTTTTTTTAAATCAAGATCAACAGGTGTTTGCCACTAGCATTCATTCCATAATAAGACGAAAGCGCTTTGTTATGGAATTCTGCAGACAAACACACATGGAAGAACATAGAGGAGACACGCAATAAGTGTTACCCCGATTTCTGAGGTTACACCAAATGTGTATTATACGAAGACGATCAGTGAAACTCAATGATTCTGGAATACTGGAGATGTGTTCCACGTTTTTATCATAAAGTGATTCCTGTTACACTTAACCACACACAGTTTTTGTGTAATAACGATTGGAAGTATGATGCAATATGGAATGCTTTTTCGTCGTTTTGGAGATAGCACGTGCCAAGAAAGCAAATTGTTCTGAATAACTGGCAGGCGGTTCAAACCTGATACCTCAAACAATTTCATAAATATTCATATTTCTTGCACTCTATGTTGAGGTGAGACATTGAGTTTAAGAATAATAAACATTGCATCATCACCAATAGCAACGACGGTAAATGTGGCAATATGAGAAGAGGTCTACTAATTAACATAAGGAAATGTCGAGGTACAATGTTGTGAGCTAACCGAGATTGTTCATTCGACTTAACGATGTTGTCCATGTTTACAGAAATAATTGTAGATTACAATATATAAATGGTAACATCTGTTTAAAAAGTTAATGAAGTTCTGCTAAAGTTGTGTTTCTTGTGAAATAGAAATGAGTATGCTGCTTTGTTTTACGGGTCTGCGAAAGTCTTAGACTATTGGATAACTGTCATAAATACGGGCGATCATATGAGGAAGTGAAATACTGATGGATTCGGTGAAGGATCCTGCTATTATCTATTTAAACAGCTGACAGCTGTCTTTCACCATAAAATTAAGGTGGTTATTGCTTAATACAGCACATGAACTACATGAACCTAAGCCCACGCATCGCTATAATTAAATGTTATAGAGATAATACAAGGAATAATCCTTGCACCTGTATTGGAACTGGACACTGGACCAGTATAATTCAGCTACCAGGACGATTCCTGTTTAGTGTTAATACAGTTGTTGTTAAGGTGTCCTGTAGCTCATCCAATCTGGAAAGCTTAAAAGAACTCTTGTAAATCCAGAAACGATTTGGCCATACAGGGATGAATGTGTGCGGTCCCATTTTATACAATTACATGTAGAAATCAGAGAGTGAGAGCACAGCTGATTGTCACTGCCGATGGAACGTGCACAGAACCTTAACGAAGCCCAACTGTTCAGGACTGTTTCTTATCAAATTCAGATTGACATCCTTCAGCCATATTTTGATTATGTTCTATTCACTGTCCCGTTTATTTGCATATCTTGCAGCCTGGGGGCTAAAGAATTGGCTCCGCTCGATAACACATTCTTAATACATTGCTGTCCATTCACAGAGTTGTTACCAAGAGCTTATACCATAAACATCTGTTAAATAAATCCCATCCTACATAAAACTGCCATTGCGGATCATTAATGGTATGTTACAGACGGATTTGATGAACACATTCATCAAGCTGAAATTAATATGTTAATATACTGCTAGTCGTCATTGTCTTGTGGAAGTCTCTTCCCAGCAGGTATCTTTATCAGCCTATTGTTCTGATAAAATAACCAAACACGTCCGTTATGCACGAGATGTGAAGGGATATTTAAAAAACCGTTATCTTTGATAATAACAGGTAGGGTGCCATTCCTTATTTCCCGGTTAACGCGGACAGTCAACGTCTCCAATTAAATTATTCTCTCAGTGTTAGCGTTCCAGACTGCTCTCTTGTGATTACTGGAACATGCACCAGATAGAACAAGAGGAGGTGAGCAAATGTGTGTAAATTAGCTAATGCAAATGCCTTTCTTCAAACACAGTTATAACCATCTTCTAAAATAAATAACAAAGAACAAAAATAAGAAAACAAAAAATTAAATATATCCGTGTAGTTTCTTTCATCGGCTAATGTTCCAAATTCACTTAAACTGTGCATGTGCTCTTTACATAACCTGTTTTCTGAGTACAAAACAGTTTAATGTTTTTATAACCTGCAATCGGGGTTTACCTTGGTACAATGAAATAGGCCGGGTGTTCATTGGCGCCATATCCCAGCCAGTCGAGTATTTCGTGATGAAATTAAATACACCTGATGCATACGAGTGCCAGAACACAGTCAGTCGTTTGTTACGTGGTGCAATTAACTTGTACCTGATGTTTATGGGGATGATTACCCTCTCAGTCTGGTAATAAGTGTTACAATTAAATATACCTGGTGTATATGGGCGTCAAAACGTGGTGTCAAACCCCAGTCCGCCTTGTGTTTATAAGTGGTGGATCTAAATAGCCCGTGTGCATAGTGTTGTCATAACCCAGTCAGCCGTGTGTTTCGTGGTGCAGTCAGTCGTGTGTTGATGTGAAGTGGTGTATTTAAATAGCCCGTGTGCGTATTGTTGTCATAACCCAGTCAGTCGTGTGTTTCGTGGTGCAGTCAGTCGTGTGTTGATATGAAGCGGTGTATTTAAATAGCCCGTGTGCGTATTGTTGTCATAACCGAGTCAGTCGTGTGTTGATATAAAGTGGTGCATTTAAATAGCCCGTGTGCGTATTGTTGTCATAACCCAGTCAGTCGTGTGTTTCGCGGTGCAGTCAGTCGTGTGTTGATATGAAGTGGTGAATTTAAATAGCCCGTGTGCATATTGTTGTCATAACCCAGTCAGTCGTGTGTTTCGTGGTGCAGTCAGTCGTGTGTTGATATGAAGTGGTGTATTTAAATAGCCCGTGTGCGTACGGTTGTCATAACCCAATCAGTCGTGTGTTACACGTATGGGGTGCAATTACATACATCGAATGTATCTAAGCCTATTTCACGGAAACTGTGACGCTACGATATATCTGGGTGAGGGGTCTACTCTTCACACGCCAACTCGTGGTGCAAGGCATGCTTTCATCTGTAGTGGTTTTATCATTTCAGACGTCAACGGCATCGACTGAAATATGCAATTCCGTTTTTCTGACATGTCAGCTGTTCTGTGCTTTTAACACGCTATTTGGGCATGGTTCCCAAATACTGGCTGTTGATTTCCCGTTAACCAAGAAGACATAAGGGTGTCGTTGAACTGGGATATCGAACACATTTATATTTACAAAAGAGCCCGAAAGACAGCTGGTAACACATCAATCAACCATTAGAAAAAGACGTCTGGTTAATTAAGTGTCACTTAACGTAATAGCCGATAAGGAAACCAACATTTGATGCCAACCTACAAGCAATAAGCGTACACGCAATCTGAAATTAAAGCAACATCTTTTTTATTACAAAGAGCAGGAAACAAACACTGCTACGCTGTCATGTAGTAAATTACCATGGTAACAAGATCTTCTTACCACACCGACGCTCAACGATTCCTCTGCGTTGTTGCTCAATAATACCATCGCCCTGCTGTTAATGGATAAGACTGCCTCGCTGGTCAATGATACCTCTGCCTTGTTGGTCAATGATACCGCCGCCCTGCTGTTAATGGATAAGACTGCCTCGCTGGTCAATGATATCTCTGCCTTGTTGGTCAATGATACCACCGCCCTGCTGTTACTAGATAAGACTGCCTCGCTGGTCAATGATACCTCTGCCTTGTTGGTTAATGATACCACCGCCCTGCTGTTTATGGATAAGACTGCCTCGCTGGTCAATGATACCTCTGCCTTGTTGGTCAATGATACCACCGCCCTGCTGTTACTGGATAAGACTGCCTCGCTGGTAAATGATATCTTTGCCTTGTTGCTCAATGATTGCATCAATTAAACTTTCGGAAATAAACGAATTATACGAGCTGCGGAGTTACCTTGATATTGAGGGCCAAAGCTGTATGTATTCTCAAAATCAAACAAT
>JAQQZZ010090134.1:0-17861 GCA_030265115.1 Mopalia vespertina
ATTACATGATAACGTTGAACCCTTCCTTATTATGTACTAATAAATACTAACCGAGATACGCATACTATACTACTAACGGTTCTTCGTTAAGTAGTAATTTAACCTTTTGTACGACCTATACTTTTGCGTTTTTATCATCTGGCTGTATTTAAGCGGCTATTAAGTACCACACGTGACATAAGCTATTAACCCCCTGGAGATCGGTTCAAATACACAATACCCAGTATTGTATTTTTGTTAGAAAGTAACCACACAATTTTATCAGTTAATTTTAAGTTGTTAAGGGGTTATCTACAGATATCTGGAAAGAATATTCATACCATGTACATTGTGTATAAAGTATATGAATCATATATATTGCAAACAAGATATTCGGTTTGTGTTTTAAAAAATAAATACCCCTGCAAACTGATATTTCAGAATATACAATATTATAATACAGAAACCGTGTGTTACAAAAATCTATGATAAGTTAATACATATTGTACATTTTTCCATCCTAATTGTCATATTGATACATAGATGGTAAAACTATCTTATGACAAGTTTTGTCATATTTGTTTCCAATTATTTGCAGGTCTTCCGATGACATAATTCGGCTTCGGATACCTTAATTAACCAATTTGACTGTACAGACCGTGCTCCGGAATATTTCAGTAATATTGTAGTCCTCATATATGATGGGTTGTTGTTTTTCCTGAGTTTCTCTTTTAAACAAGTACTGCCTGTCCAACCTACGGTTTTTAAAATGTTGTCGCTATGCAAAGTTACTTTCCAATTATCGACAAGATCAAGTGCAAAACATAAACTGTATGGGCTTGTATAATAATTAAGTTAAGTATAGATTAATCAGCGACTAAATGGTTATCTATATTGACACTATTAACAGTACACATCATGCATGCCTGCATGGCTTTAGTTCTTATGATGTATTATGTGTTGAAGTAAAATTGGACAATTGACGTAAATGGTTGGGAAAAAAAGAAGCAATTTGAAAACAAAAATTTACATTTGATGAAATATATTTTTTCTGTAAGTTTCAGAAAAATATAATTGATTTTTTATTGTTCTACATAAATAGACGATTCAGAATACATATACACGCGTTGAAAAATGCATAGTAGTTTGGAAGTAAAACGCCGAAATGTAAAAAAAAATCTGTTGCGGTCAGAGTATGCTTTAAATGGTGTTTAAACGTTATACAAATACTAATCATTCGCATTATGTTAAACGATTTTATCTTCTTTTCAATAAAACTTTGCTTCAATGGGAAAATAACATAGGAATAGGCTCTGCTCAAATAAAAAGAACAGTATTAAATCAGCGAATATATATAGGTCTAAGAATTTATAAACTTTTGTCGATCGGACGCAATCTTTTGAAATTCTGACCATTGATAAGGTCGCTATATGTGGTCAATAACGAATACACATTCTAAAGTCGCGGCTAATGATTCCGAGTTTCCTCGGAATTTCCTGAAGAGCGGATTAAGCCTTCACACCTGCGCTGCTAATATCTCGACTCCAGCTGTGGCGGAATCGAACATGCATGCACTCGTCGAAGCATGTTCAGTATATATCTTGGGAAGTACCTGGCTCTCTCTTTGTGTATGTTTAAAGCATAAAACAGTGTGGGATATGATATTTATTTATGTATTTATTTATTTATTTTTCACTAGATGTAATAGGCCGATTTGATTCGTGCATTTTTTGGTAAAATGACTGTGGCCTTTTCTGCCCGCCACAAACAAACTATTTTAAAACAATATATTTTTCACACAGATTGTATAACAAAGATTTTGTAAAATAGAAATTGTCTTTATATCTGTATTATTATACTCAAAATGTATCCCCATACACCAGTATGACTGGTTTGGGTGTAATAAAGTTATTATTTTTCTGGGTTAAAAACAATAATCAACTTTGTTATTGCTTCCTTGCAACTCCCAAAGCTGTCACTATTTTGCAAATATCACTGGACTGGTCATTTGCACCGAAACTTTTATTGTACCATGATCATCCCAGAATAATGTGGAGTCAAAAAGGCGAGGGTTCACTTCAGAGGCCGTCAAGCCCCGAAAGCTTTGAGATTGATGAAAGTTAAATAGCATTAAAACCAGACAATCCTTTAAGGAAATAGTCCATGCCCAGGGGTCACCATGTCCAAGGCCTCGGAAATGATGAGAGGCGTAGTGGCAATGTATAGGGCTTATTTTGGCAATATAATTTGGGTGAGGAGGCTATAAAACGATCTATCTTTTTGACGCATTTTTGTTTACAATTGTTTCAAGAGATAAACACAGTTATTTTATGTTATGTGAGCGTCGCACAAATCTCAAACTGATACGACAGTTCTCAGAAAAGGTCAAAATCTATATAATCTACATTTATATGCATATCTGTATTTCATATGATTTATATATGTATTTCATCGCGAGAATTGAACTTGAAGACACTCGTGGGGGTCACTCATGGTAGGTCGCTTTTATGACGACGGATTGTTCCTAATTTTTGTCGACCATATAAAAAAAAAAAACATTTCACTAGAAGATATATTCGCATGTATCAAATGTAATATGTATAGTGAACAACATTGGTTTGTCCCTAAGCGTTCAACTGATCTAGCCTGATATATGTTTAACCTGGGATTACAATATACATATTGTAATCCCAAGAAGGTTTAACCGATTTTTGCCAAGTGCTTATAATGACAAAGTGCAGGTGGATGTAATTTACACAGACTTTTCCAGAGCATTTGACAAGAAATCTTATGTTGCATTATTGAATAAATTAAAACTTGGCATCAATGGAAAATGGTTAGCCTGGTGCAAGTCATATTTAACTGATCGCCAGAAGTGTGTAAATGGTCAGAAGTCATCATGGTGCCACGTGACATCTGGGGTGCCACAAGGTTCCATTTTGGACCTCTATTTTTCATTATACAAATGAGCTACCAATTTGTACTCTTTCCAGTAATCCCATTGCTTATCATTTGCGGATGACGCAAAAATCTTTAGTAGAATAAAAACAGATACTGATTCTTTTCTTCTCCTGACGGACTTTCTGAATTTTCAAACCTGGTGCAAAGATTTCGACTCTTTCTAAATGTTGATAATTGTCATGTAGTTAGCTTTACAAACTAGATCAAAAAGTTATCTTTTTAGTATATATCTTAAATGACAAAATAATAAAAATGACAAAAGTCTTTTAAAGATCTTGGAGTTTGGCTATCCTCTAAACTAAGCTATGAGCTACACGTAACTAAAACTGTCAGCAAAACCTTACAGTTAGTTTCTAAAGCGCAACACGTAAAGGGTTCAAGAGCAGTAAACCAGTTCTCCTATTTTACAAAACCTAAGTTAGAAGTATCCTTGAATTTTGTGCCAATGATTGGACACCGTGGAGAAGAAAAAGAACATATATTAAGAAAATTGAAAATATTCAGAAAAAATCTGTACAGTATCTTAATTTTAAATTGTGAAATGATTTTGAGTAGGCCTTTAAAGAAAAGGCGAAACTATATCAGACTGATGACGCTATATAAAATAACACGCTGATATTAATTGTCCTCAGCTTCAAAGCGAGGTATGTCTTTAACGTTCCATTACGTCGTCTGATAAATCCTGGTGTATACAAACCCCCACAATCAAGAATAAGCGTACGAAAGTATAGTTGTTTTGTTTACTAAACTCTCGAAATATGTATAATGATTTGCACTGTGTAGATACGCCTTTAGACACATTTCTCTCAATTAACACTTTTAAAACGAGTCTAAAAACTAAACTGTTATGATCTTTTTTTCTTAATTGAATAAATTTTAAATGTGTAGGCAATATGCATGTTATAATTATAGATTTTTGTGTATTCTTAGGTATTTTTATTTTATTTTCATTTTATTGTCGCAAAATGTGTGATGTATATAAAACTTATATGAAATGCTTATCTGTGATACAACTTTATTGACAATCTGTTTTTTTTTTTACATATATTTATTTGAATAATTGAAGAGAGAAAAATGTGCTTGCCTTCACCGGGAAAAGAACCCGGGACCTTTGGGTTACAGACCCAACACTCTGCCGACTGAGTGTATATAGTTTATACTGTACACAGCTTACATATGTTTTTATCCCCTATACTTTAATTCCTCTGCATGTTGATTGCAATTTGCCCATACGTGACCCGTGTGGTTGAATTCAATAAAATAAAAAATAAAAAATCTGACTTACTTAAATAGGGCACGATTACCACGATGTCCAGGCCAAGAAGTATCAAACAATGCCTTGCTGAATCTTTATATTCTTTGTATTAGGAAAGAAACCTCAGGTAGATCATTAGCTTTCTCGTTATTTAAATAAGGCCTATCTAACCTTCAAATACACAACAGTGATGAGATATAAGAATACTGTATATATAGAATCAGAATACACAACAGTGATGAGATATAAGAATATTGTATATAGAACATAATCAGAATACACAATACACAATCTCCAATGCAACCCTTTAAGGTTCTTCAGTCATGGCTCTGGTGAAAATCACAGCAACTGCTCCAAGTATTTCTCCCTTTCTTCTCATATCAAAGAACCGTTTTTGTCGTAATGGTTCCATATGGAACCATCCTCTTTTTTAAAGAACCCTCAAAGAACCATTAGAGTGTATGCGATTCAGAAAGCGATGCAAAGTGGTGCGCTCTTTTGGTATAATTTTATAGAATCTTTGCCAGTTGAAAGATGACGCCTATATATGGAAGCCGGCTAAAGCCATGCTAATTAACATCTCTATATTTGTTCTTTTATCACATATATAGTTTTGAATTTAAATATTCGTACATGTTGCCTATCATTTGACAAGACTGGAGTCTGCCATGCATGTGTTATGCAGACTACTCTACAGAGGGGATCCTATAGTCCTAGCTGTGATAATCCCATTTAAACGACTTGTCATGACTATAATATGCTCACTGAAAAACTAAATGCTCAAATTGAACTATAATTCGTCATTTGAATTTCGCATTAATTCTTTCACTTTTCATAAATTTTTATCCACAAGCGTGGGTGTTTTATCTAAATTTAGAAGTGTGTGTTTGTGTATATATGATTTGGTCGGGATTCGACCATCTCTGCTCAAGCAGGTAAAACCATCTCTGGTAATTACCAAAGAGTAATGTAAGGGAGGTATGTCTCTTGGCTTTTAAAATAAATAAAACCTTTTCACAGCAGCTATAGTTATAAACGGTCTAAACTGTTAAATCACTTTGCATCCAATTTTGATGCAAAGACAAAACACTTGATTCAGTACACCCACCATCTTAATAAGTAAACCCCCTCGTGTAATCAGTTCTGCATCTTTTTATTAATAAAACATGCCTTTTATGTGTGTAAACAATGGAAATAATCGGCCCTCCTGCAAAGATATCAGGTATACATTAACAGCCAGAGTGAGAAATATGGTGTGTGTGCAACACTATTCCCGGACCTTTGAAGAGGCTTCTGGGCGATTTAAAGTCGCATTTGACATAAAAATGTCTCAGAAAGCTCAGTTAGCTTAATTAACACGCGATATTAGGCACTATAATTTGCACACATAATAGTCTGTTTGAAAGTGCATAAAGTTGAAATTACATAGATTCTGAGTTTTGTATCTCTTATAGTCTATCATACACTTTATTGATACAGAGTTATAGAGTGCACATAACTTGTGTAATTTCAAGTTTTTTTTCACTTGCCGGCTATTTTGGGTTCAATTAGTCCTGTCCAATAATATTTGATTTTCTGAACTTTCTGACATATTACATATGCCAAACGAAACTTGAATTTGCCCATTAGAATTGTTAAAAAGACAGAACTACGGTTTAAGTACATATGTATCTGTTACAAACCCGACTTTTTGTCTCTTCCACCTCGAGTGTAGATTTGAAATTTTAGCAGAAGGACCAGTAACTGCCACTTTTTAGTCATGATTATCTAATAAAAGGATACAGAATTTATTCGATAGGGATATTAAATCTATTAAGCAGGTACTACTTAATCAAATATTTTAGCCCTACTTCGAATTAAGCGAAGTTTAAACTCTAGCTGTAGCTAGATCTAATTACGCAGTTGTGTGCATTATAACTCTATATCTCTACATAAGGCTGCATGGTATATGATAGAGTTATATAGATATAGAACTCAGTGCTTCTATCACAGTATATGTACCTTTTCGACACTCTGAAGCCCTCGAATGTACCGGCTGGGCACATCATCTCGGACGTCATATGGTCGTCGCCATTATGACATGCATTTTTTTTAAATATTCAAATCACCTCCTAGCATTTAGTCAGCGTTGTGTTGCCTATAATTCACAGTTTCCATTCGTTATATAGGTTCAGATCATAATGTACTAGCAAATAAATAGCGTATTCTTAACGAACCACTGCATGCATAGTACGATCGAATCGAAATCGCTGGGTTGATTTGAGTGTTGTGGTATGTGCATACGGTTGGAATAAAGGCTTCTGGCGAAAAAAATATACAATTTTGGTGGATATTCATAGCCTACATATATATCAGGGCCGATCGAGCGTATCGTAATGATACAACAGTAGGCTATAAGGTAGTATTGGAAAATTGGAAAGCCGATCAACCCGAAATCATCGGAATCTCATCTATGGTTAGATCATGACCTATACGATCGTATATATATATTACGTTGAATGATTTGAGATTCAAGATTTTTATGGTGCAATCATCAAATTTGGATAGAGTACAAAAATATACAATTATTAACATGCACATAACAAAATTATTAAGAAAGATATAGTCGACATGCAATATAACAATTATAGTATAGGCTATATCTCCATAAAAGATTACGTATATATGTATGGTCTGACATGCAATACATCCACTATGCAGCTATACATGAACCATTTAGAAATTGGATAACTTTGAACATACTGTGAGCGTTGCTCAGGATAGAATGAATAAAAGTGACTACCGGATTACATGATTGAAAATCCCGGAGTAGTGAATAAACTATAAAGCAATATATGTTGATATAATCATATAGAAAACAAAACCAATGACGATAGAATCAGGGGCTCCTAATTAACCTGAAATTTAATTAAAACGCCTGGGACAGGGATCTATATAATAGGTTTGTAGTCGCTATCCTGAAATAATACTAAAGATCCAGATAGTAAATCCGACAATTATAAATTAAGCACGTGATCTAACCAGCTTACAAGTAGCAACGAGTTCGGTCTCGTTGGCGTATGAATACAACATTATCGCCATTATGTCTCTGCCATTTGCATCAGTTTGAAACGAGTGAACTGGACAGCAGATAGTTATTGGTGAACATAATAAGCTTACATGCTGATGTTAAAATACAACTTGGACATAAAAGGAAAACATAAAAGAAATGAAATCTAATAATGAAAGGGAATTTCTTACATTTACAGACCGGAAGTGAATCGAGTACTAATTAATGTGCTGAGGTTAATTGTCGAGAAATTTATATGCTTTTCAGTATTTGAGTATTATTCACGGACAAAGAATTACGTTGCGTATAGAGAGCTAGTGTCCATAAAATTTATTTCGGTATCTGATATTTGCAGTTTTCTCTTTGAAAGTGTAAAATTTGAAAAAAGATATAGGCCAACAATTGTCGCTTGCACAAAATTTGATTGAGAAAGTCAAGTATATTAATAACCATGACCAATGGACCTATATATATATATACTCCCGGTGGAGGCAGGCAAATATTTCTCTCTTCATTTAGTCAGGATATATATATATTTTTTCTCTCTTCATTTATTAAAAATATATACTCACGTGTATGTGTGCTTTTGTTGTTAATGTACAAAATTTACCTGTCTTCAAATACAAAATATTATTGATGAATTTTTAAATTTTTGTTGTCGGTGTATTAAAATATACGTGTGTAGACTAGCTGTAGGCCTATAGGCCTATATATATTTTGAATAATGAAGAGAGAAAAATTTTCTTGCCTCCACCGGGATTCGAAACCGGGACCTTTGGGTTACAGGCCCAATACTCTATATGTGTAGTAAAAGAGAAAAGAGAAGGAAGAACAGTTTATTACTGTACGTAGGCCTCGATATTTGTACACAAACAGTTATCTAGAACATGGGATGATTCATCGTTTTTATTTATCCACATCCCTGTTCCAGTGTGATTCACAACATCAAAAACAGTGAATAGCGATATGACATTCAGTCATTGATAAAATCAGTTTCCGTTCATATACTCATCGTGTAGTCAACACATAGGCCTACGCATAAACACAGACATGTGTTCATACCTTATATAAAGGCTCTACCGCAGGAGAATAATATCATGGTTAAATAACTGCACACCTCATTTTGTCATCTATTGAATTCTTGAACTTTCGACGGCGAATCAGCTGCCAAATGTTATTTGTTAATTTGCATAGCAGGTTATAACATATGCAATGACCGGGTTCTGTGCGGGCCCCCCATGATCTATTTTTTGGTTTTTTTTCCTTTCAAATTCACCGGTACGATATTATCCCATAACATAATTTACAAGGCAGATATTGTAATATTGATAGAATTAAAGCGGCGATCTTTGCTTTATTGAATTAACATGTAGGCATATTTTCATTGATAAAGGATACGAACACAACCAACCGTTCATCGATGGTCCAATGTTTTTTTTTTTTTTTTATGTGTATAGGCCTAGGCCTATTTTCTTTTAAAGTGTTGACATAAAATATACATTTTTTCAATTAAATGTAATCCTAATAGTTTTGTTTGTATAAATTACTTTTATCTGATGAAAAAAATGAATGGTTAAGGTAGCCTACATATTAAACGTATTGTTTATCCCAAGGCTGTGGGCCTATTTAATCTATGCATTTTCTGTACAGGCAGAGTTTTTGTCATGTCATTCTCCGCATGGAGTTTCGAGGGCCTGTCTCCATGTCGTCACTTCCGTAAACAGTCCAGTGAACATTCTAGAAAACCGAAGTGTATAACGGATATGACTTCGCGAAAAATATAGATCTTATTTATAACTGTGAAAATGGCCATCCATACAATTTAATTAAACAGTTCATTCAAAATTTTGGAGATATTAAACCATTTTCTTTATATCCACTGTATTTGTGGTCAAGATTTGGCTCTGTGAAGGATACTGCGGTTTCTCAGTCACGTGACAATCCCGGCTCTTTGAAATCGCGTGGCCCTGCCGCAAGCATTGAGACTTTCACGCGGACGACGGCGAGGAAGGACTGAAGCACATTTTCTGATATTTTCACGGGAGTACTGAAGTTGTCAAGGTATATATCTTACTTATTTAAAAGTTGATTTCATTGGTAGTAAACTGGGTACACTTTATGTATTTATCTGTCTTTTTTTTAATATTTCAAATTATATATTTTAGGGCTAGGCGTATGCAACAAAGAAACGCACGTGTTAAGGGAAATATAAAAAAAAAATTTGATCGATTTTATTGCGATACTATGGTCAGTATGTGAATCACTGTAGAATTGATCCGTCCAAATATTTTATGACGTTAATCTTGGCAGAAACTAATGTCGTTTGGAGTTATCAACATTTTATAGAGCCAACATTTTATTGACTGATTCGTTTTCTTCAGTTCTGGTCGATCAGAAAGATTATTTTCCCCTCAAATTTATGGTTATCTTTTCATCCCTTTTTTTTCAGATGCCTGAAATTGAAAGCCAGCAGGTTGAAGAGGGGGAAGCGGAAACGTTTGCCTTTCAGGCGGAGATCGCTCAGTTGATGAGTTTGATAATCAACACCTTCTACTCAAACAAAGAAATTTTTCTCAGAGAATTGATCTCCAACTCTTCCGATGCGTTGGATAAAATCCGTTATGAAAGTTTGACAGACCCTTCCAAATTGGACAGTGGTAAGGATTTAAGTATTCAGATCATCCCAAACAAAGAAGAGAACACTCTTACACTCATTGATTATGGTGTAGGAATGACCAAAGCTGACCTCGTCAACAACCTGGGAACAATCGCCAAATCTGGCACGAAGGCATTCATGGAGGCTCTTCAGGCTGGGGCTGATATATCCATGATTGGTCAGTTTGGTGTTGGCTTTTATTCGGCTTATCTTGTTGCTGACAAAGTAACCGTTGAATCCAAGCACAATGATGATGAACAGTACATCTGGGAATCTTCAGCTGGTGGTTCATTCACAATCCGTACATCCCCATCTGAGCCTTTTCAACGTGGAACTAAGATTATTTTGCACATGAAGGAAGACCAGGCTGAATACTTGGAAGAGAAGCGCATCAAAGAAGTAGTGAAGAAACACAGCCAGTTTATTGGCTACCCCATCAGTCTGTTGGTGCAGAAACAGAGAGACAAGGAAGTGTCTGATGATGAGGAGGAAGAGGAAAAGAAAGAGGAAGACAAGGAAGAGGGAGAAAAAGTAAGTTTAGTATTAGGATCACCCGATTATGGGTTAGAATTCTGAAACAATAGGTAATTTGAGGCCATTGGACCCAGAATATTCTATTAGTAAGGTAAATGCTTTTGGTACAACCAGGAAGTAAACCTACTCAAAGGTCAAGGGATAAACATTTTTTTCAAACTGAACTCAAAAATTGAAATTACTTTTGAATTAATTGGAGTTAAATTTGCCTTTTTCACAGTTTGCAAAAAGGGACTTATTTTTTTTTTACACAACGAATACTGATTTTCACAACTGTCTGTATTTGTTGTCCAGCAAATTACAGTTGTATGCAGTATAGTCCTCTACAAGGCATTGCAAATTTAGTGTCGATCATGTTTTGAAGCGCGGTTTCCCCAATTTGACAACTGAACTTCATTTGTACACTGATGTCCATAAAACAGTTTTGTTTGAATACCTGTTTTATGATTTAACTTTTTTTATTCAAGGATGAGAAACCAAAAGTTGAAGATTTGGACGAAGATGAAGAAGATGAATCCAAAAAGGACACGAAAAAGAAAACCATTAAAGAGAACTACACAGAGTATGAAGAACTTAACAAAACTAAACCTTTGTGGACGCGTAACCCAGATGATATCACTCAGGAAGAGTACGGGGAGTTCTACAAATCTTTGACAAATGACTGGGAAGATCACTTAGCTGTCAAGGTATGCTCATCTCTAACCTCTATTGAACATATTTTTAACACAGTTACTAACTTGCAGCCAAAAGCATGACCAGTACATTTCATTGATGTTCTATTCATGGCATAAAAAGAAAACCTACAATGAAAAAGAATAACAAAAAAATGAACTAAAAAAAATTGTCATTGATTGATTGCACTTATTGGTGGTGTAAGCCCTGCTGAAAGATTTCATTAACATGACCGCAGTGTAGTCCAACAATAATTCACACTAGCACAACCAAGATGTGAAGCGTTCTTATAATGTTGAAAAGTTAATCTTCCTCCAGTGCTAAGTAAAGACAGCATTTCTACTCATCGAACAAACTGCCCATAGCCAGATGGCAAATTGAATTGTGAAAAATTGAAGTAAAAATAATTGCGCATGAAAGTAAACCATCCTGTGTTATTGTTTGTTGCCAGTGGCGTCTGGTCATTTGGTGGAAATAAAGCTAACTGCGATTTAAAACCCCTTGATTATAGCTTTGTCAATGTAGCCATAACTCTAGATATAGATCTGGTTAGAAACTAGTTTCTGGGATTATTTCTAGAACATAAGATGATTTATCAGTTTTAATTAATCAACATCCCTGTGTCAGTGGGATTAATGTTTATTAATATAATAAAACACCTTCTGAAACTGATTTTTTAGTCTTGCTTGAAGTCAATTGGTATGTTTTGTATTGGTAATTCGTCATGTGAAATAAATCTTCTCTTTGCAGCATTTCTCCGTTGAAGGACAGCTTGAATTCCGTGCACTTCTCTTTGTTCCCAAGAGAGCGCCCTTTGACCTCTTTGAAAACCGCAAGAAGCGAAACAATATTAAACTGTATGTTAGGAGAGTATTTATCATGGACAATTGTGAGGATCTCATCCCAGAATATCTCAATTTCATTCGAGGAGTGGTGGATTCAGAGGACTTGCCACTTAACATCTCTCGGGAAATGTTACAACAGAGTAAAATCTTGAAAGTAATCCGTAAAAATCTTGTGAAGAAATGTATGGAACTCTTTGATGATGTAGCCGAAGACAAGGACAATTATAAGAAATTCTATGAGCAGTTTGGCAAAAATCTCAAGGTATTTTCATAACTTGTATATATAATTTGATTATCAGCTTTGAACAAATACATTAAAGAATCTCGATATTTTATCTCGTTAAACGTTTGCTGTATATTGAGCTTGGTTTAGCAAGTATTTCACTTCATTTTGACAACTGCAATGGGAATGACTTGAGCAAAAGTCTGTATTAGAAATTCAACAAAAAAAAAATCATCTAATAGTCTGTTTTTTTTTCATTTATTTTATATGAAAAATATAACTTGAATCCTACTTAATGTTTGACTTTTATTATTTTTCAGCTGGGAATCCATGAAGATACCACCAACAGGAAGAAATTGGCAGACTTTTTGAGATACCACACATCCACAAGTGGAGATGAGGTCTCCTCATTTAAAGAGTATGTGTCGAGGATGAAGGAAAACCAGAAGGATATATACTACATCACAGGTGAGCAAGGGAGATAACCCAACAAAATAATTTCTTTTATTTACAAGAATGTCGACATGTAAGGATGACCAATCCTTGATCTGTCTGTCAATTTTGTCAAACACTGCTTGATAAAAATTGAAATTGAACTAATTCAAGGTTTTGGTGGAAGTGGGACCTAAATTAAAAGTGGACTTTTCCAACAGAGAAATTCAAGTTTTGGTGTAGATTAATGTTCATATTAATGGTAAAAATTTCATGAACCCTAACTTTATCATTGAAAATCTCATTACTCTTCTGTATAAACACTGATAAATTTTACTACCATTTTTTGAGTTCGTGCATTTACAGATATGTTTTAAATTAAAGGTGAAAATCGAGAAGCTGTTCAGAACTCTGCATTTGTTGAGCGAGTGAAGAAGCGAGGATTAGAAGTTCTGTACATGGTGGATCCCATTGATGAGTACGCTGTGCAGCAGTTAAAGGAATATGAAGGCAAAAACCTGGTGTGTGTCACAAAAGAAGGCCTACAATTGCCAGAAGATGAAGAAGAGACCAAACGGTTTGAGGAGGCAAAGGCTGAATTGGAGGGATTATGTAAAGTCATGAAAGAGATCCTAGACAAGAAAGTGGAGAAGGTGAGGAAAATGTTCTTTGTGTAATCGAAAAGCGTTTGCCTCAATTCAGGCATGGACTGAGTTTGCTAACCACAAAAGTTGTCTCCCTTCCTATCCTTTTCAGAGTTTCTGTTCCTTGATAATATGGTTTTTATTACGAAATCAAAGTTGGCCCTTGGGGCAAATACACAACATTTAAAAAAAATAAGTGTCTAAATTTATGTATCACAGTACGGATATTGGTATTAAGTCACAAAATGAAACCTCCAAAGTCGAGTCATTAACTATGTGACCTACTTTTCTGAAACTACCTCGACAGAACTTCACAAAGATAGAATACTGAAAATAAAACAGAGAATAACAATATAACCTTCAGCAGAACATATGCCTGTGTATAAACCTTCATTCAAGTCTGAGAATGTTTATCTTTTTATCAAATTGACATCAATATAATATTGTACAATATAATAGATTTATAAAGAAAATCCTGAACTGTCTGTGAAATTAAATCTTGTCGTGTTTTCTGTTTGTAGGTTGTTGTGTCTAACCGTCTTGTGACTTCGCCCTGCTGTATTGTCACCAGCCAGTATGGGTGGTCAGCTAACATGGAGAGGATCATGAAGGCTCAAGCTTTACGCGACACAAGCACTATGGGATATATGGCTGCGAAGAAACACTTAGAGGTCAACCCAGACCATGTCATAGTCAGATCGCTCTCGGAGAAGGTGAAGGCTGACAAGAACGATAAGGCCGTCAAAGATCTGGTGATGCTGTTGTTCGAGACCTCTTTACTGGCATCTGGTTTCTCACTTGAAGACAACGTAACCCACTCAAGTAGAATCTACAGGATGATCAAACTTGGATTAGGTAAGATATTAATTTAATAGATCACTGAAAATGTCTCCTAGTTAGTCCACTTTAATATTTACATTATTCATTTAACCATTATAAAATTTATGACTAAACGTACAATTATTTTGTGTGATTGGGATGAGTGGGCGTAAACCAAGATGGCTGGGTACAGGTCAACTAGGCATATTACTGATTGTTCTTCTGGGTCAGGTTGTTCAAAGCTCCGTTAGCCTAACAGCCTGTTAGATGATGGTGCGTCACAAAGAAATTGACATCACGTCGTAATAGAATTTCATTGAAACGTTACATCATCTAACGGACCGTTAACTTAACAGAGCTTTGGGCAACCGGTCACAGGGCAACAAAATTTTATGACCCTGACTATATTGGTAAATAGGAATTCAGTTTTGTTGACTTGCATTCTTTGTGAATTTTGGCTAATAACTAATATTAAAATGCCTTTCTTTATATTTTGCCACTACTTAAATGTTGTATGTTTTTTTTGTAAAGGTATTGATGAAGATGATAGTGTGCCTGTTGAGGAGACCACAGCTGGTACTGAAGATATGCCACCTCTTGAAGGGGAAGATGATGATGCTTCAAAGATGGAAGAGGTGGACTAAGAACTCATATATTCCATATTTAAGAAGTTACCTCCCCTTGAATTCTTCACCGTGAAAATATTAGACACCGTTCTTTGTCTTTTTTTCAGCCTCGTCATGTTTCAGCCTCCAGTATTCAGTTTTCATTGAAAGACACTTTAAGCTTCGTGTTATTTATCCATGTCATGTGAAGCTTTTTCTAATTTTCGTGCCGTATTGTTATCGCATTTTTGTACAAATGTTCATCCAAACTAATTTGGCCATAGAAATCAAAGTATCTTAAACGTAATAAAAAAAAAATAAAAATAAAAATTGTAAAAAGGAATGTATGTTCCATTCATTATACAAATAGTTGAGTTTTGTTGGTATTATTTGTTTTTGTTTTGTTCCTTTTTTTTTTTAAATTTTTTTTTTTTTAAAGCCATACTTCAGGTTATTTCACTTATGACGGCGTGCCAGCACAATGTGTGAATGAAGGGCTTGTTACCTGCAAATATCGCTGATCTCTTATGTAATGCACAACTTTATTGGGGCCCTGCATCGAAAGATGTGATTTTTCATTATTATACTTGTAGTTACCCGTTCTTCAGCTCTTACTCTTGAAAGAGTGGCCAGAAAGAACCTATGAATACGCCGCTAAATGTTACTTATCACCACACTCTGTCCGTTTCTTAGTTTCATACTGTGCAGCGTGATTGATATATTGTGTTTTGTTTTTGTATTTTTGGTAATTCCTTGCTCTAACCATAGAGCTATAATAGCTCTATTTCCAACCTCTGACACTGGTTGAGATAGGCTAAGACTAAGGAATTAGTCCTATCCCTTTTGCTAGGCGTAGAAATTTCGACTGTAGTAGACAGACACATTGTGTAACACCAGGTACCATCTGGCTTTTCAACGCAGACTGGGCTTTACACAAGGCATGGAGGCGGTTTTAATCAAATGATTAGGACATTGCCATGATCACCGCTGATCGTAGCACAATATATAGGTATTACCTTTCGATATAGGCGAAATAATTTGGATGGCCTTTTTTTTTCCTTCCGGAAAAAAATCAGATATGACTTATTTTGACCGGCGTTGTGTTGATTTCCAACCAGTGACCGGAGTTTAGGGTTAAACTGAAAGGTTAGACGGGCCCATATATAGTGCTAAGCTGATTGGGGAATTTATCCTGGTTATGAACTTATGGTTGATATAAATAGAATGTACCGGTATAAATATTTCTCTCGTGAATGGTGGAAAGAATATCCCAGATTAGTCTTTCAACAATTGACGTGAGCAATATTTATGGTATTAAAACTTCAGTGTGTAATATTCAAATTTGCTGGAAATCCTATGAATACACTATTTAGCCCGTAACGCGTTTTTAGCTCGCCTGTACGAATTAAGGTGAGGTTATGTCATACCCTTGGCGTCTGCGTCAACCATGTGAAGGCTTCATTAATTTAATATACTGAGTGAATTTCTCTGAAATTTTACACAGTTCGCCTGACCGGAAAGGAAGGGTTTTTTAAAATTATATGGAATTCTGTGTATATTAATTATGCTAATTAAGTCCTACTGTTTTAGAGGAAATGGTGTACAATTTTCGTAAAGCATTGTCCTAAATATTTGGGCAAATGTCCCACAACATGGAAGGAGAGGAATATTATCTGTTCAGCTCATTACATGCATATTAATTACTTTAACGAGCTTTTCAAGTAAATTTGTGTTAAACACCATACGGCCAGATTATTTAGAAATTTTGGGTAAATGTCCCAACATGGAACGACGGATATTATCAGCTCTGTTCACTATACGCATATTAATTACTCTATAACCAGCTTTATACAGACATACTAATTAATTTCAGTCGGCGTCAGCAATGTAAATTCAGGCTTTCAGGTAATTAAATATACTAAGGGAATTTTACTGTTTACCTAAACGGAAAGAGATTCTTACAATTATATGGACATCTGTGTATATTAATTATGCTTATTAAGTGATAGTGTTATAGAAGAAATAGTGTCCAATTTGTGTTCAGCACTATTTTCATATTGAATAGCCAAATTGTCCTTAAATTTTGGGCAAATGTCACAACAAAGAGGGATATTATCAGTTCAGCTCATTACATGCATATTAATTACTTTTTCGAGCTTTTTTAAGTAAATTTGCGTTGAACACCATAATCCACATTGAAAGGTCAGATTATTCTAAAATTTTGGGTAAAAATCGCACAACACGAACCGAGAGGGATATTGTCAGCTCGGTTCACTATACGCCTATTAATTACTCTATCAAACTTTATGCAGACATTAATTAATTTTCCATTGTTACCTTGGAGGCAAAAGGGATGCATTGGCGGAACAGGCGAGCTGCTGTCCAATATTTTTAGTAACAGCAGTCTTATAAAACTCACACGTGCTGTGAATTTGAAAAAAAATGTGTCGCACACTTTATAAATACGGAGAAAAAAAAAGGAATTGTATTGTATACATCGCTTTTATATTGTAGAGATATTGGGTAAATAACAGTCGTGCGGTAGTCGTTCAGCTAATTACACCTGTATAAATTAATACACCTGGACTATGATGTCGCTCAACTGCAAACCAATGCTATTTTTTAAACTTTAATAATTATTCTTCAACAAAATATTTTTAACATTTTATGTAGACCCGAATTACACATTTTAAGCTGTTGGATTTCTCCTAGCTGAGAAAATCCGCTCTGATGACTTCGTTATCTTATTGGGACATTATAAAAAAGAAAGGCAAACATTCGGGCTAGATGTTTCCGTAAGGATAGCGATCCTCCATGTGACTCCCGTGATAGAACGTGTGCGGGTTTATCCTTAAATTGCATTTTTTTTTGTTTTTTTGTAAATGTGTAATTTAAAAAAGAAAAGAAAAGAAAAAAAAAACCTTTCATGTTATATCAAACTCAAGACTGTGGGGTAGGCGATTGTGGAGGCAACGGTAAAGGTAGTCCTGAGACGACTTAGAATTCATCTGCATATATAGCCTAATGGCGCGAGAATTACGCCATTATAAGCTATACATTAGTCCAATTAAATAGGCCGTCGACGTTCGATATTTATCATTTGTACATTTACAGTACCTCGACGTCCTATGATTAGGTACTATTTCCGTGACGTGTTTGTCCGCAGATCAATCTGCGGGCGGTTAAA
>JAQQZZ010090145.1:0-33798 GCA_030265115.1 Mopalia vespertina
CATAGGTATTTATTGATGATAAATTATTTTCGGGCAAATGATACATTTTTCGGGCAAAAAATAGTCTGCCCCCCTAATAATACAACCTCCCCTACGCTTATGAGTAGGATAAGTTATGTTGATATGTCTCTACACTCTCGCTATGCCAGTCTTGAATAATGTTACATGGCTATATACTAGTTGTTCTCTTCATCACATCATTGTTATATATAGGGCTATAATTTGTTCTTGACTGGGGCTAATGTATTCTAATGAGAGCAAAAACGAATTCGACAATGTTCATCATTCAATTTGATTCACATGAATCGTAGGCCGGATATTAACCCTTGATGAAGCCACAGACAAGTTTGTGTTTTAACACGTCGAAAACACTACGCCATTGTAAATATAGTATTTTTGTAATGTTAAATTGGTGGAAATTATGCAGTACACGACAGCACTCCGTTGTATTCTTGGGTGATACTCGCCACCATATCGAACATTTGACAACGCCACACCATCCTCTAAATACGTTTATTAACATGAACTTGTCTGTCATCGCCATGCTGAATGTCACATGTGGAGACTAAAATAAACATGCTTTGTCTTCGTATGATAATTTTAAAGCGTTTCTCTAAAGTTAAAAGATGACTAAGTGATGTAGTATTCAGACGTGGAGAGACTTATTGAAATCCTCTGACAGACATATAACGGGTTAATTCCCAGACAATGCACCCATTCCATTACGGTTATAAAGCCGATCGAAGAAAAATATTCAGCCTAAAGTATATTGTTTAGTATTTGGAAAAGCATCGCTTGTATTCAGCATTTATGGTAAACAATAAATCCCCTGGGGGGTACAAGTCACCCAAACCCTCCGTTAAACCATTGGAACCCCTAAACTGCAGATATCAGAGTAGTTTAATAAGACCGGTTATGGAACCATATATTGGTGACATAAAACCAACAGCATCAAGCAGTTCCGCCGGCATATATTGACGAACGCCAATTGTGATAGAATCAACGCTTTTTCAAACAGAATTATTAAGTGTATGTCACACCCAACGGATTTAGAATCTATCACTATGTCACTGTTATCGATCCATGTTCCTCAACCCTTAGATACAATTAACCAATTTTATTTGCCCATCAACTTCGCCATGTCACATAACAAGAGTAAAACAAACATATGCGTTGTCTCTGTGTAATCATTTTACAAATATTCTTATCATCTGTCAATAGCTAATATACATTCCGATGTTAACTAAGGATTTAGCATAATCCTTCAAAGGCAGACATTTGTCAGCATTTGATCCACTTATAGCAATCGTTGTAACAGAAACACCAAGATAAAAGCGATTGGCGACATCCTCTACAGAAAAAGAGTCAATATGACGAATCTGTTAAACCAGAAGTCTTTCAAGCAGAAGTATGAAACAAGCCATTACCCAGTCTTAACGACATTGTGACCAGACCAGCGCCGATTAATGAAAAAGCGCCCCCTAGTGAGACATAGAGAAACCTCGAAGGACATGAATTGGATGTGGGATCATGGATAAATCATGCTCACGCTGTTTTTACCCGCTTTTCAAACGTTATATTTTACCCATACGGCGTCAGTGGATTCTGAAATTCAAACTGCGCGAAACGAACGAAATTCCCCATTTCTTGCGCATTGAGTCATATAACACTATAAAAGTGTGCTGCAAGTCACAATGCTGTTGGGAGTGGGTAATGGCTGGTTTCATACTTCTGCTTGATAGACTTCCGGTTAAACATATTAAAAACAGCTAGGAGCTGTTTAAGCAGTGTTTCGAGATGTTCAAGTGAATCAAATGGTTATCGAGACAGGCTGCTTATTATCGATACGACTTATAGTTCACGACCCGTTTAGGGTTGGTCAGCTCTCCATAATTGATGTTCAACTACTGGCTCTTTGCCATAGTACAACATCAACATTCTCGAGGTGACCAATCATAATGATCCATTCTCAAACATGCAGCATTTGTTTAATGTTAATCAGCGAGAGAAAGAGTATTCCGATTACATCAGCGGTATGTATCTTTAAAGCTGTTGTTAACCGGGGTCTACAAACATTTCTTGAAATCATTATAGGGGACATTAGAGCAGAATATTAAAACTGCAATGATTTCTTATACAATGGCAAGGGAGATGATCTCGGACTTATATATACCGAAACAACAAGCTATAAACTGTCTAGGCAGTATTTGATGTTATCGCCAGTTTTGGCTTACCCGTGGTTAATCAATAAAAAAAGACAAAGTATCCCTTCGCCCATGAACATGAATAAAATTATTAGTTTTCTGACGTCATAAAGAAAAGAGACTTATGGAATTAGCCAAACAGAAATTAAACAGGGTATTCTTTAGCTTTGTAAACATAGCCAATTCATACAATATTGATTTACTGTTATTGGGATATGCACCGGTAGGCGCCATCTTGGATAGTGACATCATTCCTGAGCTGGCCGAAGCGCATTTTAGGCTTTTCATCCCTCTCGTGTGAGAAACCCAAGTGAAACACCAGAACGTTATTAATATATTTCAATGTGCAAGAGTTTTGTCTTCATAGCCCACTACTTTCGTACTGTTTCTCTTGTAATATTAAAGCCTTTAGCTGCAATTTTCTTGCGAACACTCCAAAAGTGAAAACGTATTTCTCGTCTTTAAAATGCGAGAACGACATGTATATTTTTTATCATTTGGACGACAATTGGACATTACACACTTAAACATGCCCTTAGATGCTGTGTTTAATATAATCGAAATTTGAAATGAATTTCTCTTGAAATTCAAACCTATAATACTGGACCTACTCTCAGGCTATTTTACTATAAGTATGTACCATATGAATGGTAATCGTTAAATACATATTTCTAAAACAAAATCTACTCTGTGTGAACAGGGATTTTCTATACCAGTGCCACTTTAAAAAAAAAATATCAGTATGGAAAATTGAATCTGATTTACTTTACAACCCGACGCACTTTAATTAGGGCACCGTGCCTGAGTGTAGACCTACTCATCACAACAAAACACCACACATGTAAACTGATATAAGGTTTGAGATGGAGCAACGAAGTTGGTCAAGTAATAGAGGCTTGAATTTCAAGATAAATAGTTTTCACATTTCGGTTTTATTTGGCAATGCGTTTGTAAGTGTCTAGTATAACATTTTCATTCAAGTGAGAAACTGTTTACATGCCGAATTTACGCGTTGAAGACAGGGAATCCCTTTTCGCGATTTTCAAGATAAATAGCTGTCACATTTCGATAAAATTTGGTATAGCGTCTAAAGGCATGTGAAAGTGTGTTTTGTAAAATTTTCGCCCAGATGAGAAACTATTTACGTGTCGTACTCGGGTATTAACGACGGGGAAATCCCTTTTCGCTTTTGGAGGGTTCGCAAGAAAGTTGTCTTTAATATTACAAGAGAAACAGTAAGAAAGTAGTGGGCTATGAAGACAAAACACCCGCACATTGAAATATATAAATAACGTTGTGGTGTTTCCTTTGGGTTTCTCACACGACAGGGAAATCCCTTGCTGGTATGAAAAGCCTAAAATGCGCTTCGGCGCGGTCAGGAATGAAGTCACTATCCAAGATGGCGCCTACCGGTGCATAGCCCAATAACAGTAAATCAATATTGTATGTATTGGCTATGTTTACAAAGCTAGGTATCCTAACACGTTTGTCTTGATTTCAATTAAATCCTAAATTCCACCATTGATAATATACAAGACTGATTTAATTAATATAAGCTCTTTCTGATATAATAATGACACAAGACACATATGACCTACACACAAAATGCCATGAGACCAGTAAATGACAGGCCTATTGTCCCATTAAAGGTTCACAACATCTGCGATACCCTGGAATCCAATACCACTGTAACACACAAGTAGTGTAATTCCAAAAAATTAAAACTTCAATTTGACCCAACATTTTAGCAGTCATTATGCCACCATCAGGAGATAGTGACAAATGAGAAACAACAAACAAGCAGTTATATGGTAGCCCTTTTGAAATGTTGCTGCCAATTTGTGAATAAATGCAGAAATATTGAGTAAAAATGAAGTTATCGTTTTTCGGAATTACACTACTGTGTATATTTGTCATATGTATTACATAACCAAGCTTCCTAAGCTGCATACGATTTTTGGAACATACCAATCTGTCCACCGGTTTGTCGGGGAAAGTGTCGATTAGATTAACATGGGTCATTACCATCAGTTTACTTTGTGTTAGGTTGTTTGGCTACACATAATTTGGCACCTTATTCAATATGTTTAAAGTATTATAACCCTACATCAAGGCTGTAACGGAAGAACGTTTTTGATTAAATATCTATGGCAACTGCAGTTTCCATAAATCATTTTCCATAAGATGCAGTCATTATTGTTTTGATACATGCTGTTTACCATGAAGAATCCCTTTAGATGACAGATGATCTTTCTTAATTAAGATCTGGGGCCGGTCTCACAAACATTGTTTTGAAAATTAAAAAAAGAATAATTAAAAAATTGAAGGAAACAAAACGAAGTTCAAACAACTTTCAATACGAAAACAGTTCTAGGGACATATAATACTGAATCAATAAAACAATTGGTTTGATAATTATTAAATTTATGAGTTACAACTTAAAAGCAGCATTGTTTCACTGTCTATCGTCAGCTGAGGAAGACTGACAAACTAGAATGCGTTACAATAGATGTGTAGAGTAATTTCATTTGATCCCAATTCCAAATATAATCTGTGTCAGAACAAAGGCTGAAAAACTGATCTTAAGTGCATCTAAGTCAGTGGAATTTAAAGACGTTTGAAACTATTTCATCTCAAATTATCTGCCAATCAATCACTCCAGTGTCTGGGATCCTTGTGAAGAGTTTCTTGTAAACTGACTGGGATATCGACACATTTAGTTCAAACTGATGTTACACTTTGGGGTAATGGGCATATTATATTAATAACCCCATTACAGCAAAGTTGATATGTTTACATCGCTGTTCTGGTATGCACAGTTCCGAAGTCGTTGGTGTTTACACTTCTCTTGGTCTCCCTGGAACTAAACCATGATTGAATTGTACTTCAGCAGGTATCTCATCGCCACGTGTTAAACGTGTCCTCACTTAAGGAGACTGTTTTATAGGCCACTTTCCCAATGTCTTTGTGTGTGTTTGATTGCTATTTGACGTCGTATTCAATATGTATTCAATTTTTCGTAAGTTTCCGCGCGTAATAAAATATATTTTGCGTTGGTAAATAGCAAGCGCTGCATACAGAAAGCAGTAAGCTTCCTGGGACAAAGTTAATTGTTAATTCACGACATGGAATCAATTGATTCTTCATGTTATACTGTTAACTGCCTTGTACTATATAGGCAGCTTTTAAGCCTTTTTTAAGAGCCATGCACAAAAACAAAGATACAATAATGTGTATTTTGTTCGTTGGGAGGTTCGATGCAAGAACAAAAGTCCAATAATGAACAATCGATTGGCAGTCATGCGCTTAATACGTCATAGTCACATGATCCAAAATACGTTATGTCATTGGATGCTGTATTTGTTGTCTGTTGTCGCGTGTATTGAGTAACTGTAAATGCGTCCCTTTTTAAAATCGATTTGATATTGCAATTCAATTTTAATTTTGTGAAACTGGTTTTTAAATTTTTTTTTAATCGTCATTAAAAGTATATGTCTATTTTGTTTATTTTATTTTATATTAATTCGAATACAAGTTGAAATACTTCTTCTTCAGCGAAGTTTCGATAGGTTTGTTACTTTAGGAGTCGATCCAAGTTTCAAATTCTTAGCCTTCATCGCATCGATGTCTTGCGCGTAGAGCAAAATACTGCGAAATACTTGATCACCATGCATATCTTTTGTCATATGTATTACATAACCAAGCTTCGTAAGCTGCATACGGTACTCGTATTCAAAGGAGTGTATTGGTATGTTTTTTTTCTCTTGTAACTTTCCTTATATATGCATGCTTAGCAGATTTTAATATATGTTGTAACGTTTTTGTAACTTGGTTGCCCCTGGATACTAGATCTAACATCTAGTATATTAACATCATTTGATATTGCTCTTAAAATCTTAACACTGTCCCTGCAGATGCGCAAATAAGAAAAAAAAAATACCCAGCTTGTTTATCCACAAATAGAGGCAAATTAAAATTTAAAAAAAAAAACAGTCCTAAATACACCACGTAAGGTGCGATACAGAGCAGCATCACAATAAAGAGTCAATGTAAGAAAATTATAAATTTGCTGTTGACGTGTTATCCGGGTAGTTCACATTCGCACATGTCAGACTTTTAAGAACAAATAGGAATAAAATAAGATTGACGTAGTTATATAAATGAATAAACCGTATTGTTACAGTAAGGATTCTATAAATTAAAACGAAATCCAACGAGAATGATAATTTTGTGCCCCTCCCCGCCGGGTCATCCATGCTGTTCAACCGAGAATGTATAGGTATAAACACAAGTCAGACGTTTAGTAACGAATAAGCTTCATAGACGATAAACTTTCAACCAAAGTATATAAATGAGTATATATCATATCACAAAATTTAACGCTACAATCTTCTTATATAATAAGATCCGTTTGAGCTCGGCTAATTTCGGACACCACACGCATTGCAAACATATCAAATAATGACCTAACCAAACTGCAATTCACATTAGGCAGAGAGTTAGTGGTCAAGTTATAGGAGACTATGGGTTGTAAATGGCATGCCATTCAGCAAATATTGAAATACTCAAATTTCGTTGCACAGTGTTATCTCCCTTATGGAATATAAACATTTCCCCTTTGAGTGGTTACTATTACAAAAGCATTGCCTAAAACAGAAACAGCAACCCTGCCAATCCTACCACCGTTACTAAATTCGGCTTCGACTATATTGACTTTTTAAATATTAATTATTTTGTCTCAGTTATATTATAAGATATAAGATTGGCTTGTTTAAGTTCCAATTACAGACCATTGCCCAGTATTATTGTGTTTGTAAAATCCCAGAGACATTCAAACTTCCAAAGGAGGCTATCATACCAACCCATGTACGGTCGGCGGGAATGGAACCCGCGACCCCAGAGGTGATGGGAATGTTTGGGCCGGAAGCTTACACTATCTAGATGACTGCAACGATGGCTTCTTGGCAAAAGGCATGTATTTGTAGATCTTCTGGCGGCTATAAAGTTGCACTCACTAACAGAATTTTATAAATTACTTAAAACTTATTGTTACACTTAATACTAAAGTGAATGAATTCTGAAAAGCTTCCACAGTACTGTGATCCCCAGGATGGATTTTGTCCGGAGGTACATTTACACAAAATAAATTATTAAAATAGGGTTTAAGAAAAATAAATATTCTAACTGAATTAATAAGTGGTCATAGGTCAGCATTTATCCATAATGTACATAGAAGATTATATTTTAAAATTCTCGTAAATTTATTTTAACGCAAAAACAAGAAAGAAAAGGATTTACGTAGTTAACACGTTTAGCTGTAGTGGTTTATGTGTGGTGTTTCATGCTATTTAACCTCGTTTTCAATTTACCAAATACATTAGTGTGGGTTTTGTGACCTTTACAGTCTGTGGCGAGTGCCTGAAAAAGAAATGGGATAATCACATGACGGAAAACCAATCAGAAGCCGTCCTGAATCATTTTCTTCCATTGTGTGATTTATTTGCCTTGTATCGAGGTGTTGTGATTAAAAAGCCAGCGGATTGTTTGTCAATTATCGACGCACGAATCGATTCTCAACTCTTCGTCAAAAGGTTTCTGGGCAGTTTTATTGTGTTTAGCCAGGTCTTACAGCCTATTTTGTTTACCCAGCCGCTCCATTCACTCGATCGCACAGAGATATTGACTACTCGAGTTGCCACCGGTTTTAATACGGGTAATTGGCAGCGAGCAAAATAAACCAGATAGCTTTTGTCACGAAGTCATTATTTATGACATTAAATCATTTGCAGTCGTGGCGCTTTAGATTATTTAATGGATAGATAAAGACTATTAACAATCAAACCAGCCAAGAAGAAAAAAAGACATAATTCCCCCCACTATCTTAACACTTCGTCCAAAAACAAATGAAACCTACTCTGCCACTATTACATAAAGCATTTCCACTAGAAACAGATGTGATTATTTTATCACATAGTTAACTTTGAAAAATCTATAAAAAATAAATTGAATATTTTAAACAGAAATATGACAATTACTTCCAAATATAATAAATGTTTTGAGTCTTTTAAAACGTGCTGCTCGGCGTGTATGTAGCTAAATCAATATTTCCCTCTCGTGATTTATTTTGGTATTTATTAATTTCGACTTTCCTTTTGGACACAATTTTCTACGGTGGCACATTTAAGCGTACGTTTTAGAGTGAATGCAAACCGGGTATAATGTGCGAAAGTTGCGGGGTAGTATGGGAGATTAGGCCAAAGGTCAAGTTAGAAGAAAACAAGCGACACGAGCTCTATTTATTGGCCACGGCATCCAATAAATCAGAATAGCAGGAGCTGGCACTGATGTGTGGAATTGCCACCGATACGCCCTACCTCTTAAAAGACAACTTACTGTAATAGGATTCCAGTAAAAATATGATTTAATTTCGATAAATCCTTATTCCCAAGGGGTTATGTTTTCCCCATGATTTTATGAAGCTGATATCCAGAAAAGCACGCCACTGTATGAGTCACTTGATTTGAAGGCGGCTCAGGTGGTGAAGCCGGACAGAACGTCTGTATGTATTTTCATCACTCATAAATCCCCGTTCGTATACCATTTAGCGTATTTATCTAAATCCAAAGATAAGATCGCTTATTTAGCATGTACAAAGATACTTTGAAATACAATATTTATAAAAGCCTACTTTGTTTTATAGTCTTTGCCCCTCCCCTTCCCCCACTATGCAGGCACAAGCTGCTAAAACAAATACACTGGTCCAGTAAGTTTAATATACTTGAACATTTCATCCTGCGGTATTTGTATGACAAGGTTTAGGAAATGTATAAAACAATACGGTGGTTTAATGGTAATGTGTTGTTCAAAAGTGTTTGCAAAGTGTCAAATGTGTAGAAGTACAGGATGTAATCTTTACAAGAACGAAATGACGTAAGTTTTATATCAACATCTTGGTTGAAAACATATTTCAACACATGCTGTGAAAGTAACTTTTCGATCACGTATATCATTTGGCAGATAATTTGATGATACGTTGTAAATACTTAACAAACAAAAATTCTTGACAACCATTGGTTGATTTAAATCAAAATTCAAGGGTCAGAAGGTTAACAAGTCAGAAGGCTCATTTGACGGAAGGATAAGAGTCTCGAAACCGAGGTTTATTGGTCAAAATATTAAATTATCGGGAGGTATAGATTTTCATAAGGTTTAGTTATCAGAAAGTCCAGCAATCGAGATATTAAATTAATTCGGTAGACAGATAAGTAATCTGATCCAAAGTTACGCGCAAGTCAGTCAGCTCTCTCTGTTCCAGTGTCGTCGTCGCTGTTTTGAGTGAATTGAATTATTTTAGTTTCATTAATTGATCCTCAACAAAATAGTTAATAATATTACATTTGTCGTAACAGTCGTTTTTCATGCTTTGTGGATTTAGGTATTTGTCGAATATGCAATATCTGTTAACATAAAAGCTGATGAACTTGTACTCAAAGGGAAGTTGAAACTTACTAATGGAAATCGGTAGTAAACAGTTAAACGTTTAATTGAAGACACCTTTCTGTTACAAGTTTTATTAGAAAAGTGTCAATACAGGAATTTTTCGATTATAATTCGATTGAAATACTAGCCGATAAACCCTGAAAAACTGTGATTTAATAATTAATACGGAATTGAGAAATGTTTTTATATGAATATACATATAAGACTGTTTTATGAGTCATTTAACAAAATCAGGCTTGCTCCATATCAATCTTATATTGCCTGGAGTCAATTTGAACCTGGCATCAAAATGACTTATCCTTAGGCACTTTAAGCTGCTGTTTTGGTGATCCCAAAGTCGGCTTGCCGTCATTCGAGGGACTATCAAGGGCAAGTTGTGGCAGGGGGTATCAACAAACAATCCGACTTAGCCGCTTTGTGTCGTGACATGGCATCGATCGGCAACACTGGAAGGACTTCGGCTTTGCACAGTGCACCTGCTCAAGGAGATTACTACCCAGAAAACCGTCGTCACCATGGAGACGCCAAGGTAATATTGGAAGAGGATTTAAGGCTTCGCTCGAAGGAAACCTTTGGAAAACGACATAATAACACGCGGGTAACGCCATTGGAGTGGGACTGTTCTGTAATTCTCTGCTTGGCGCGTTCTCTAAACCAACTGGTACCGCTTCATATTAGAAGACCCCCTTTGGCTTGAGCGATTACTTTTGCCACTGTGTCAGTTTGCTCTTTCAATTTGCAATGTATCGGGTCAATAGAAGACATAGAACGCCCCCGTTGAGTATTTTGATGGAGATTTCATAAAGCAAGTCAAGCCCTCGAGAAGCACTATGCAGAGATTGAACCTGATGTTATAGACTATAGGATATCTATTAACAAAGTGAATTTCATTATATGCATTACAGAAATGTTTGATTAATTTTTGTTTTCAATAACCATTCAGGGATGTTAAGCAGTTCGTTTTGAATTGTAATAGTTTATAACAATTAAGGAATAATAGTTAATTTTCATGTCATTATTGTCCGTTCAACATATGTCAAAATGTAACATAATACAAGTTTATTTTTGATGTGTATTTAATTGCTTTAATTAATTTGACCCGAACTGAAATTGAACTTTCCTTTTGCTAAATATTAGGCGAGACTTTTGGTCTGAATGAATTAGTCGTGAAAACAAATATTATCCAAATGTTTCAGTGGTAATATTTTATAATCAATCTAGATTAAAAATACACAGATAAAGCAACAGACAGTAACATATTCATAGTAAAGAAAGCGCATTTATTAATGGGCGGCATATATTGGTTAGAATAAAGCTTTATATAAGATGACGCGAAGTGCATATGATCGACAATGTACAACCAGCATTTTCTCAACACAATATCCAGCGAGTACAATGTACAAACGAGGCATAAATATTCCTTTACCATTTTGGCAAGGGTCTCATATAACAAATTTACTATTACATTTGAAAATGATACACAATTTCCCACTTTATGTACATGAATGTGATATATCATACAAGTTTCTGAGACTATTCTGAGAGATTTGATAATTTTTGTTTTTATACATTAAGATTAATTACACAAGAGTAACATTTTGTTTGTTTCCTTTCCTTTCAAATCCGACCTGTGCTGTATGTTATCGCGTAATCACATTAACAAACTTGTTGATTTTCTCGGGTTATATTTGCAAGCATTTCGGTTGCATTATCAGAACATACGTTAAATAAAATTGTTAAATATTGCAACATATAGGATGGAAATATACAGATGTCTGACTCGTTGCTCGCACAGTAGACCTTTGGCAACTTGCAATGTAACATATGTCAAATACGCACGTTTCTGGACCCCGCTCGCTGAAATGTCGTATAAATAAATAAGTTCCATATTTTCAATGCGCCATGTATTTTGATTCTGCTTTATGGGGCTATGGTATCTTTTAACTTCAGAATTAAAATAGGTTCTTGCTTTGCGAAACGTCCTAAAAGCCCGTTCACCACAGCGCCTACTTGAAAAATACAACAGCACACAATTATCCTTTGAACCAACATCCATTCAAAATATAATTAATTTACGCAGCGAACTATTCGCTCAAAGATAACTCGTATTATGCAAAGCACATAGGCCAATGGTAGGATATCACTCATGCTATAAAGTACGATAGTTTCTCTTGTAAAGCACCGTTTCGTGGCTCTCAGCATTTTGAGCTTGTTGTGTTTATACCACAAACGTAATTTTCATACAAACGGTCAAATTATCGGAGTTATTGTGACCGTCTTTAAATGGTCAACGATTCCAGTGCCGCACATTTATCCCATTGTTTCACAAATGTAACTTGTAAATATAATTCCATTGTTCTGAAGCTTGATCTAAAATCAACTGCTGTTGCCATAATTTACAAAATACACAAGAGAAACACTTTCCACTGTGCCGACAATTTGTGGTTGTTTCAACAGAAACAAGTTGCTATGTACAGTCATTGTTGCAACACAATGACACTATATACACACCAAATAAGGATTTATATTCTATTAACACCATCCGATCCACTGGAATTGTAAATAAAATATATGCGTGCCGTTTTCCTCAGATGAACACGCAGTGAGCCATCCAAAGGATATATGGACTGTGCTGATTTTCGTCATTAATCCTTACAATGGAGAGGAATGTGAATTTTAATCCAGATTAGGTCAAGACTACCTTTTTTTCCCACAATAAAGGTCACAGCATTTGCACATAAAGTCTGAAATTTCCAAAATGGTAAGAACACTAGCTCCAAGGTACAGAGCCATAGAACCTCCAACATCGCCTACAATAACATAAAAATAGTATATGAGGAATCAATTAAAGCAATAAATACATTCGACAAGTCATCCCGAAATATATGATTCAATGATTTACCTCCAATTGAACAAAGTGTTCTATTTTATTGGTACTCTCTGAATGACAGTTTGTTTGGAACGTAGCAATGCTGACTTAAAATAGCACTGTAGGAAGATTAACTTTCCAACAAAGCAAAATCGTTCATATTGTATGGTTATGCTAGTGTCAATTAGTGTTTGTAGACACCTTTATAATATAAGTGTAATACTCTCGAACACGGCGTCAAGTTTGGTGACTTCGTGATGACTTTGGCAGTAAATCGTTAAATTAGCCGAAAAGAATAAAATTCAAAGAGGAAGAATTCATGGACAGGGCATAGATAACGGCACACAATTGCCCTGGACAGGGCGACACAGAATGACCCTTGACATGGTACACAATAGCCCTGGACAGGGCATATAAAACGGCACACAATAGCCTTGGACAGGGCATATAAAATGGCACAGAATGGCCTGGACAGGGCATAGATAACGGCACAAAATGGCCCTGGTTGTAACAGCGGATTGCAAAGCACTTCCGGTTTATAGACATATATGTTGACGTTATAGGTAAGACCATATAGACTGGCTAAATTGTGTGTACAGAGCTGTTTTTTACTAATTGCCTTACAGTTCGTCAGTTTTAATAGTTCTATATTTCTTGAAAATAATATCAGTGTGTATTTACACTTGTTCAAGGTAAAGGATCCATGCTACTTACATATAAGATCTAATAGGGTATAAGACGGTCTCTGTGAAATAACAGTCTCACTGAGGTCCTTGAAAAATACATCAATGTGGAGAAAATTGTTCCTAGAAATTAGAAAACAAGATAGAGTATAAATATATATGGTGTGTTTTTACTTTCTTAAAAAAGTACTCTTTATCTGTCTTACTATTACATTACATCTAGTGTTATTAATATTTAACACATTGTTAAAATACCAATTTAACTATTTCCAGGAAGGTGAATGTGTATTTAAGACTGAAGTAATTTCACAGTCAATTGAGTAACTATTCCCACATTTCTTTCCCTTTTCAACACTAAAATTCTTTAATAAGAAATGATGCCGTTTTAAATTCTGCACAAAAGCTTGACGATATGAGCGTTGGCAATGTACATAAGCGGCACTGTTTATAAATTAAGACTATAACAGTATCTTGCAACTGATGATTTGTGGGGCTAGCAAAGCTGACAACTACAGTGGCATTCGTTGCCTTTTCAAGAACTAAGACGTTTATCAACGACGGTACCTGTAAAAGATTTCATCAACTTTGGTTCTTCTTGTATATTCTTTTAGTTCTCCTCTGTAAAGTGATATGGCCTGAAGGTTATCACGAATGTCCTTGATGAAATCTTTGACCTTGTCCATCAGGTCCTCAAAGGTCAACCAATGTAGGTCAAGGTCGACATCATCGCGGTACATTAGACCAAAGGCTATTATACGATCAGCTATTGGCTGGACAGAGTTTGCAAGCTTTGCTCCCTCTGCCGACAATTGGTTTACAGCATTTAAGATGTCTTGAAGAGAAGTCTGAAAAACAAAAATAACCGGATTTCAAGTTAATATTTAGTTAATATAGTGTTTTGCAAACTTTTTTCTAACTTCAACATTTAAAAGTTTTAAGTGATAATTAAGGTAAACTTCTAGTAGAGAAACCGTACAGGTAATCATGCTCAATATTTTTTCATGAGTCTCTTGTATTTATCGCCATCCCTGTGCAAGTGTGACCAATCGATATTGAAAGGTTATGGGTAACGGGGTTATGGATATCTCGAGAGAAGGTCTATAACCATGATATACATATGTATATGCATTCTCAGTGCAACATTCTTTGGTAAAGTTTAAAAGCAAATGTTTAAGAGACGATCAGACGATACTATATATCTATTGAGTTGAACTTACCTGAACAGAACTTATTGCAGTCCCAATTCCAGTGTTTTGAAATTTGTGGGCTAAGTCACTTTTGTTGGTAATTTGTTTTAGGTAATCGTTCCTGAGTTTGGCCAGTTCTGATCTGACCGTTCTCAGTCTATCCTTTAGTTCTGTAGAGAGAGTGTTTAACGAGGATAAATCTCGTTTCACACCACTTAGTCCTTTTGTAAAATTCCCACTGATATCAGCCAAATTTTTAAAGAAGTCCAAAATTTCCGCTCTGTCACTTACATATGAGTTGCTGAGTGAGCTTAGCTCGTCGTTAAATGTTTTCATTTCATTATCTAACAAAGATCTAATATCCATGAAAAACTTTTCGATATTGTGCCGAGCTCTAACTTCGTTCAATTGAAGAAGTATTGTAGTGTTTCTAATCAAGTAATATTGGCGAATAAGGATCTTTTTCATAGAAGCTGTGATTGTTAAAATCCTTGATGTTCGTCCTTGATAAAATGCCTTCTTTTCTTTGAACTCCTCGTAGCTTTGGCCATAACCCTGGAGAAGGTCAGTCTGAAAGGCTTCCACACTCTCTGTGATCTCACTAAGCATAGGGTCTGAAGAGTGGAGTCTTTGAGGATTCACATCAATTAGCTGGTCTAGCTTCCAGAGAATGTTCAACAATGTCTGATTTATAGACCCCAGCCCTTCTCCTTCTTGTATACCACTCTCCATGGTCAATATCTCATTGAGAATATTATCCATATGATTCACAAACAAAGTGAAAGCAGTATGGCTGGATTGCTTAAATAGAGTGTAATGAATCCTGACGGAATCGTTCAGTTTCTTAAAGGCCTCCACTAGTCGTTTAAGTGAACTTTCTTCCTTTTGGTCATAAGAATCCAATAAGCCAGATAAAATGGTTGTGTTAGTTCCCCGGCTGTTTAACCGTTCTGAAAGTTTAGCTAACATGTCCTTATCATACTCATAAATCACGTCATCAACACGATGATACATGTCCATGGCTTTCCGAAGATTTTGTTCCAGAGGTGCCTTATGTCGGAGTTGAAGCACTTTACTCTCTGCACCATAAGTAGACATTGCAGCCTCTGATACAGTTGGGTCGTATTCGTTTCTTTGACATCGCATCGCGCAGTCAGAACTACAATTATCTTTCCTACCACCTGAAATCATAATACAGAACTTTATAAATAAATTGACATATATTTTATAATTGTTTAGCGATAACTGATTGGCGAGGAATTATTCAAACCAGCGAATAATAAACCCCTTCCACTACCACAGAATATCTAAATGGATACTTAGTAAGGATTAAAAAAACACATACATTTTCTGCCTCCAGCTTTTCTTTATTCATTGTTTAATTTGTATTTTTCTACCTACAAAAATATATGGAGATATTTTACTGCGGCTTTCCACTCCACTTAATTGTAATTTAACTAAGCATGTTGGCCGTTTAAATAATCTATACGGCAAAGGTAATGTGTGAAGGGAATGGCAAGTCATTTAGAGAAGCGTGTTCTTACCCGTTGGTTGCACGACACAAGCTACATAATCACGTAGTAGACAAGGGCGCAGATAGCCTGGAAAATAGAAATGGTTTAGAATGAAGACCCAAGGGGATGCCTAATTTAACGTGTAGTGTCTCAAGAGACCTATTCAAAGTTTCACCAAGGTTGGAGCAGCTTTCAACAAACGCGCTAAAACCTTTTTGAACGACCAGCCAAGCAATCAGATTATCCAAGCCTTGATTAAATCATGTTGATTTGCACAAACTCTCCGAGGTGTTCAAATGTGTTACTTTTTGTCCCGTTAAACATAGCCGACACTGTTCGGGTTTATTTTAAATAGAGGTCCCGCACATGTTAATTACTGACGAGAGAGCTCCAGCAATAAATTGCCTTGAGAGTTTACAGATACAGAATTCAAACAAATTTAAAAACCGATTTATATTGCAAAGTGTCATGTACTGAGGGGATTGTCACTCGTTCATAGAACATCCAATTCCCCAAACCACAGACAATCTGGTGCAATGCATACCAGTATATTTGAAGGTAATTAAGTTTCGGCAGCATAGTTGTCTAATATATTTACAATATACTAATGCATCTGTCGACGAAATAATGAAATTTTCTTTCATTTCAACGAAAAGTTAGCGTGTTGATTACTATCAAACAATGATTTCATTTTTTAACTATGCGATCAACATGCGTTGCCGCTTTGTAACCCAAAGCAAGCTAGCTAAGTTTTCGTCACATGTTAAATTATAACATTATAAGTTATTATAAAAGGAAACAACTTCTACAGTGAAAAAATAACATTAAACGATGCGTTTTGGTTGTGATAAATAAAGTTGTAATGAAGTTGTTAAATAAGTACCTAAGTTACCTGGTCTAGAGAAGGTGTAAGGCATTGAACATTCACAGTTCGTGGAGACTGCTTTACATCTGCACTCATAATAACAGCTGCTTGCTGAGGAGTCTCTCAGTCGCCCCTTCGTCTCTCGACAGCTGCCGTGAGGATGGGCTAAAGACTCGTGCTAGAGTAAAAAAAAAAATCAAACATAATAGTTTAAGGATATGGGTCATTACAAATATTGATGGTTTCATGCCGATCTCATAAAATAATGCAAAATAATATTCGACAAAGATGGCAGGCCGTACAAAACAAGATAACCGTTTTACAATGACGTGAATAGTTGCTAAAGGAGCCAAACGGGCCGTTTTAAATCCAAGCATCGTTTCAAAATTTCGATCTGGACAATCTGGACAAGCAGAATGGTTTACAATAAAGTAAGAAATTTATATATTTATCATGTGTTTGACCAACATCTTGTCATCTAAAGCGGTCATGCTATGGCATTTTGTAATATTTGACTGGTTATGATCTGTATTCGGAAATCATCAAAACGTTAATTTTAATATAATTAACTACGAGTCCAACATTTGGCTTTCGAATGTATAAATTATGCTGTCATATATCTATGCGTCTTTGCATCTCAGACTAGTTCCAAAAACACTCACTGAAAACCTCCAATTATTTCTTGGATATGTGTTGAAGGCGTTTGGTATTATAATGGACTTCATAGAGACTGAATGTGTCTCGAGCTATTGATATAAGGGGTATTATTGGCTTTGTAATGCAATGCTGTTGTTGTCGAGATGGAGGGGCTGTCAAGGACACAAATAGACGTTTTTTGGTATGGTTTGAAGACGTAAAGCCCTCATCTCCCTGGATCCGGTTAATCCACATTGAAGTGGTTTCATTCGCTGGCGTTGATGAGAGTTTCCCAAGAACTGGTCTGCGCTCATTGAGCTGGATCGAGAACAGCATCTGCCAAAGCCACAATTGACTCTAAGCTGTATTTGACAGTGACCAGATCCCCGAACAGAGAGTTTAATTCCGTTTTCCAATTGACTCCTCGAATTAAATGATCTTGTTAAATCCTGCTGCATATTGCCTTTATAGACTTAGTTCAAGACGAACAGTATTTTACTAGTTATTAAATGCTAGGCCCTTCACTGAAGTCTTACTTTGGAGTACATTTTGGTGTTTTTATACAACGCTACGTTTGTACATCGTTTGGATAAATAGGCCAGAACTCGTTGAATTGTTAAAAAAGACGCGATTGCACGGTTAACGCTGAGCAATTTCATGGTAATCAATAATAATTTAGTGTAACGTCATGCATGTGATTTCATATGTATTAGGCTCCAAAACACACCTTAATGCGTTTAATTCCAATGGCTGTATGACGCCCAACGGGAACATTGATTCCGTAGCGTTGCATGCTGGGACTTTCGTCCGGGTCGTGAATCGCCACCTTTACTCCGACGGCTGATTTTGGGCCCAGGAGGTATTCATACTGTTCCACGTTCAATACCAGAGTTAAGCCTCGATAGGAGCCTATGGGCAAAGAAAGCAAAATAGGAAATTAAATACAGAGTCAGGAAAGCTGATGAACATGTTTGGAAGATTGAAAAATGGCTAATCTAGGGAAAATAATGTGAGAATTTATTTCCGCTGTTGCTTGTAGAAGGCGACCCCAGCCCTTGTCATTGTCGAGAAAAATGAATTGACAAAGTAATCTTGGAGAAAACATGCCCTATGGCAGGTGGAAAGTCATTTACACAGACACAAAGTCAGGCAGCTCGCAGAAAAAATGTTTCGATCATTATCCAGCCCCAAATATGACATTTTGCAATAATGAGAGCACTGTTAATATTCACAAATCATCACCTTTGAAAACAAAGCCAATGTACAGAAAACGAACCACATAATCATACCCATGACATAGTGTTAGTTTATATATGAATATTTACGGTATGATATGAAGGTGTATTAATTAGCAACAAAGACATTTCTCTTGGATTGTTCTAACGCACAACGAAGCCGATCTGTGGTGGTATATTGGCTTTGCGTCTTTTGACTGTTCGTTCTCGTCAGTGTTTTGCCAGTGAAACCGAGGGTAGTTTTGTTCACCTGGCACGCTGTCACCCTTACGTGCGTCGTAAAACCCAAACAAGCAAAACCATTATTTATAACGCCTGGTTGTATGTTTACGATTGGATAACTGTACTTTTAGTTCCATGATCTAGCTAAATACTCATATTTTTTCGGAGGGGAGGGCGCGGTTATTTCATGCAGTGCGCTAAATAACACTATTTACAGTTGTAAGTTACTTTTGTTCTAATCACAGCAAAGAGCTTGTGTTAGTCATATGTTTTGGTGTTTGGACTTATGTATTATTACTGATTGTTAAGGTCAACACAAGTCAGATATAAATCAGGAAGATTACATTGACAAAGAAGAATATAGTGGCTTTGTTGCCGGTTAAACAAGAGTTAGAGGGCTAAATAATTAAAACCTACTCGGAAAGGCTTAGTGTCAGCGAATAATAAATCCTTGTTAATGTATGCAATGTTAATGCTCTGTCGTCTTTCATAGATCACGACTACTACTTGGGTTAAAGTTTGTTCAACCACACTGGTGTCACGGTACATAATGGGGGATAACTTTATCATTACTATTACTAGGACATTCACAGTGATCGATCATCAAAAGTTGCCCCTTTTTGTTACCAGGTGAATGAGGTATGCATAAACTTTAGCTTCCACTGTCCACAATTAGTCGTGGCGTAACACACGAGAAAGGTTCGCATCCGGTCTGGGTTTAAGTATTACACGATTTGCCACTTAAAGCTATTCATCTATGTTTGTTATGAAAATCAAGCTATAGAAGGGTTCAGAAGCATGCTTAAGAGTAAAAGTGTTAATGATATATTGCACGCCTAGGGTTCATTCACGAGCGAAATTCACGGTTAGCCCCAGTTGATAAATTGCCCAGTCGTCCAGTCAGAGAATGGAGATGAAAGGTAGTTTGCATGCATCGTCTTGAAATAGGTTTCCTCCCTTATTTGTATTATACAAATCTTCCGAAAGTTACGCATGATTTTTTTTATAGTACCAACCGATTGAAACGTATATAAAAAGAAATACAAGGTAGCTGCAATTCCATGCCTTGAATTGAAATATTTATGCAAAGTGCCGCAACATTCCTTATAAAACATAGTGAATTCATTCAGTTCAATCAATGGCGAGATCTACCTATGTTGACTCGGGCAACTTTTCAATTTTCTTCAAGAGTGAATTTATCACTCGCTTAATTCATTTAAGTGTCCTGTTTTAGACTGTGTAATGGGCAGGGTTGGGTGATAGTTCACCGAAAAGCCTTGGTTTGTCTATTGATAAGGTATCAGATGGGATCGGGTTGGTTTATCTTGTCTGACAGCGGCAGGACAATGGCTGGAATCCGGTGAAGCAGATACCCAGAAGGATTGCCGCGAGGTGGCAGAACCTTTCAATCGATAGACTGACAAGGCATACCGCTGAGATGAGCTGGTTTGGACCGAGGATCCGGCTAAGCCTCAGCTCTCTCAATGTTGACAAAAACAAAGTTAATTCTTCCGAAGCATGCTTGCCATCAGGATCCCATTCAGTCCCATCGACTACGACTGTTCCACTTTTGCAGATTTTAATGCCATTTTCTTTTTACGCTCCTGACAAACTGTCCACTTAAATGTCAAATCGCCCAACCCACCCTCCAGATCTTTCAAACTGCAAACTCCAAAGCTTTTCTCAGACTTAAATTGTTATGTTACTGGCAGGAATATGAATAGACGACTGATATGGTGTCATATCACTGTCTACGGCCGTTCACTATTCCAATAGATTCTAGCCCTCTGTGCTCATAAAATCCGATTACCGTAGACAATAGCCATTGCGCCGAGTAAGTCAATATAATTTAACGCAGGAGGGCAATTTCCTCATTTTCAGCCTTCACTCGAGCTCGTCAAAGTAACTTCACTCAGACATAATCAATACAGCCCATGTGACAGAGATAAATTTTATGCTCGGCGTTTGAGAAATATAAATGGGTATTTTACGGCTGTGCTGGTGGCTTCTCTAGCGTTAAAATGAATCGCCTTAAATTGCACTGACGTGTTTAAAGCTCGCATGAAACGGACACTATATCCCAATTGTAACGGTCTATTTTGATTGCTGTGGATCAACGCTATAGTGCAGACAGTATTAGTGGGTATACATCAACTTCAAAACTATATTATCCATGGGATATCGATATAATGTCAGCAATATATTTCATTACTGGCACAGAGAATTACGTGAGTTCTACTGTTCAAGTCCAACGCATCTTAACGCTTATACGCTTTATTAACGACTTTGAACCGCAATGCAATATAATTAACATAACATAACACAAAGGGGTTTTAAGAACAAAAAATCAAAAATATACAAACGGTTAACGCATAGAATATTTATCATTATTATTATTATTACTTTACTACTATGGAAAGTATCCCCATTCCTCAAAAATGCAATTGTTATTGAATAATGGCATGATAACTAACACATGCCTTAAGAGACACTATAAATATTTACGTGCACATGAGCCGAGTTTGGGCACTATTTTCTTAGCAATATGTCAGACACGTTTGGCCTTTTTAACCTTTGACAAAAGAAATTTAAAACGTTCAAAAGTATTGTAACTGGCACTATTAATGGCTGCTCTTTATACGCCTATGCTATTATACATTTCTGTGGAAATAATTGATCTTTTTGTGTTTTCCAGTCAACAAGATCAACTGTCGTGGTGTTAATAACAAATAACAGATCTTTTGACCTGACTGACAAGTCCTTTGCAAAAAAGGGCGAGAAGTTGTGTGTTGTATTGGCGTTTTTTGACAGCAAAGGTCACGGCATGAGGTCTTCCACGGAAATTAAAACTCCGCTTCTGATGCATATTTCATTCTAGTTGTAATTATATTCTAAAAGATTAATGAGGAAGGCCCGAGTCGAATGACGCCTAGTGATTTTTACCAGTGTTACGAACAGCTGGTGGTTAATCGACCCTGCTTCCTAAAGTGGATGGGAAGTTAGGGACGAAGGTTTAGGGATACGGCAAAATAGAACAAATGAGAATAAGTCACACAGATATATAGCATTCTAAATATAGGTTCAGTGTAACTTGAATCCATCGTCAATATTGCAGTTCAGTATGGTTCGAGCTAGACTACTAACTTAAGGTCAATTTATAAACTCGAAAAATCTAAAGATCATCAAAGAGGATAACAAAGGATATTTTAAACATTTGTACTTATTCTCCAGCTGCCTCCGCGCTGAATATCAGTGTTACAAGTTGCAGCGGTTTGAATCTGATAAATATTTAAATCAATGCTGGTTATCTAAGAAGACTTAGTTGCGCAGCTATACATGTTAAGTCTATTACTTGTCTAGTCCTGCTGTATGACATTTCAGCCACATGTTACAAAACCCCAATCTGGATTTTATATTGAAAGCAAACCTGTCAGTTGAATGCACTCCAATAAAGAAGTACTTTCCGCACATCAATTGGCAGCAGGCTGCGCCTTATATTTTATTTGAATACAACGTGGGTATACAATTTCCGTTTGCATTTATTCTGGAGACCTGATTTTGTCATTTGTGATCATTGATCTTTTGAGAATACATGTTAAACCAGAACACGTGTTACCTTGACGCTGTACAAATCTACTGCCTGTTGAAGGTCGGAACATAAAGCACAGTCCATAGTCGGTTATAACTGGGGTGAAATTGTTCCAGTCACATGGCTCTCCCTGCCAACGACAACTGCAACAATAAAATAACAAATGTCATACTTTAATTATATGTAAAAGCACACCATAACACATTCATACAGGAGAGCATAAAGGAAACTATTTTTCTCCGTTACAATAAGGAGCCAAAACATCTTATCAAAATATGAGAATTAATATATTTATCACAAAACATATTTATGATTGAGGTAAACTGTGATAATTGGTAGTTTAAAAGGTTTAAATTGAATACATAGTATGTACTACATATACCATAGTGACTATATACCGTTGTACTTAATAATATGTCACCATGGTGCAGAGCTGACGAACTTAGACGACAGAGACAACACGCCATCTATTTGTCTGTTGGTTTTGGAATTTAACCCCCAACTTGATGTTCGTCCACCTAAATTACAGGCATGCCAGCTCAGGTAATATGTTACACAGATAAGAAACAGTTAACATATTCTGGACGCAGAACCTGCTGCAATAACACAGGGCAAACTTAATACTTCAACACACCACACAACAATTCACTGGACCATGAGTTCGGTAACAGAAACCTCTCTTCAGCCCATAAAGGTGCACCACTGGCGTTATTACCATTTTTTCTAGGTAAGACATCACGTGACGTTAAATATAACACGTTAGCCGACTGCCTGTACATGACAAGTAACGCGAGAAAGTGCGTGAAAAGCCAATTGTGCACCTATAACTCCTTCAGCCACCCGACTCGTCATCGGAGTTAACGGTTTTCCAAGTTTCAACTTATTTTAAAATTTCCTCCCACACCACATTTGGGCTCAACAACACAATACAATTTGACTTGCATATATTATATATGACGCACTGGAGATTAGGGTCTATTTAGAAAATTGTGTCTGGGGGTTTATCTAGAACATTAGATGATCTATCGATTTTAATTAATCGACATTCCCGTACCAGTGTGATTAAATTTAAGTAATATGTATGACTCACTTCAATAAACATGTGCATGGTAATATATTACTATATACATTCGTTTTAATATTTCACAAACTATTTATAGCCAAGAATAGTAAACTCGTAGAAAAACATATTTAAAACGGCAAGTTAGAATATACAACTCTGTCAGTCAATATTTGATTTAATATGTTCTGAGGGATGCATTCCTCTGGTGACCTAATACTGGTATAAAGCTCTGCAAACATAGGTCTTATTCTCCGCCATAGTCATGTCATGGTTTAGTTTCGTTCCTGTGTTTAATTAAACCGATTTGTTTTCTGAATTATATAAATGGTTTATCATAATTTGTTGTATTATTACATTTTCATTGTGTTATCACAAGTTCAAATGTGAATGTAACCATTGTAAAGCATGTATTACTCATCTAGAGATATATAATTTATAGTTGGTGAGGTGAGGCCCCTGGTTGGAATCAGTGCATATAAATGTATACTTATGTAAGTGTACAACATGGATACAACCTAACCTTTAGTTTCAATTTAGTTTATTTTATCATCATTTCATTTTTTTTATTGACGTACATAGACATGACGTATCAGCAACTGGGCATTTAACACAATACAATTCAGATAGCAGTTATATATTTTCACATACGGTTTAACAAATTTGTCAAGTTTTCAACTGATATAGTTATATTACTGAGATAAACTGTTTGCTGTATAGGTTCTCTTAATCAGAGCTAAAATAGAATTGTGTTAGCTCGTTAATATGTGTAAACTTTCGATGACCAGAATATAAACATCCAATACATGTTTACAAGCAACACTTCTAACATACAATAACAGATACGTTTTAGATTAGATGAAATCTAAATTTAAATGTCTTTATACATACATTTGTAAGCCGTTTTAATATTACCTAAACGGTAACTAAAATACAATGCCACTATTATGATGAACTGTCTTGCTCTTATATAATGTACGTCTTAAATGCGTCATTTTACAAGGTATGATCGTAACTAGATATATTGGACTAAACTTGTATGTCCAAGTTAGGTGTAGCGTTAAGGTGGGGCTCAGACCAGAAGTTCGCGGGTCTAGTGTGTTCTTGAATAGAAAAGCGCTGGATGAATCGATGAGTTCATTTCCTGGCTTTATTAACAGTGCCCTTTAGCTGTTTGTGTCAGAGGCCAGGTAACGTGGCCACCTGTCGTCAGTCATCTAAGGTGTGAAGTCAGAAACTAATTAGCTCTTCACAGGTAAAGTTTATTGATCCAAAGCTGAACCTAGCTCATATATCATTAAAACCATGGGTGATATCTTTCCAATATACCCAGTCATTTAACATTGTTAAATACATAATGATTTAAACACATTATTCGCTGCCACAAGACCGCTGAATGGAAGCCTATTGAAACCACAATGCCTTTTGTCTATCTTTGTGAATACTATTGAACTGAATACATTTTATTTGACAACAAGTATATTGCTTTGCCTTAAATACATCTATGCTTCAAAAGCCAATGCTTAATGTGTTTGGTCTGACATGTCACATCACTCGACATGATATCGCTATAGACGGGATATTTGTTTTTTGAATGAAAACTGATAAGATGTTGGCTACGCGGCAATTGTTATAATAAATAATGTACATTTTACTAATATAACGAGGTTTAAATTGGCATTGATATTTTATTGTATAAGCGTAGATTTTACACAAAGAATTTTTATCCGTAACAGTTCCAGCTGTGTACACAAATAATAGTGTCCATTTACAATGATTACACTTTTTTATTGCAATTAAATATAACTTTACCAGGCAAATGAGATATTCTGGTAAATTAAAGATCATAAAAAAATACATGAAATAAAAAAAAAATACCGGTAATGAACCAGCATTATACGTCGAGTTTGTGAGTTTGGAGTCTTACATGTTTTCAAACATATAACACAAAATATAAAGCGAAAGAGGAGGGATGAGAATACAATTCAGCTCGCTATTCAGAATGTATAATAACATACCAGCCCGCTACTGTGCGAATTCCAGATATAAAGAATACAACGATTCTGCTTGAGATTATATAGTTATTTTTCCATCAACCTAAGGTCAAGCTAATAATAAACACTATCATCTTAGTTTAATTACTATTAGCATCGGTATTGTGTTCGCCAAAATCTACGGCTAGTGGAAAGGGGAATGAGCGATAATGAAAGGGTTTTCAATATATCGTGGCCTGCAGCAGAACATTGCAACTTCCGCATCCTGTTATTAAGAAACACTGAATGAAGGGTTAGGATTTTGGCCTCACTTAAGTTCTTTTTGACAGCATTCTACTATCCCTATATCTGTTCAAGACAGCAGAGATCCCGGCGGAAAGAAAGGGGAAATTATAGATGACACGACTAGCCCTCTGTGCCAAACATCACGTTGACCCTCGTCATCGATTGAAGTAAATAGACAGTGAACCCTTCACGAAAGCTTTTAATATCGAGTTCCAAATGTGCTCACAAAATTACATGTCTAGCCCGGATCGACAAGCGTATAATAAGGGTGAGTAGTGGTTGCTTCACACAGGCCGAGAGCAACCCCTTTAAACTGTAAGTTTAGTACCGATAGAGAACTCTGCGAAATTACACTGAGCTTACTTAGACAACTCGGTCATATTAGTTTAATTGATACCGCAATAAACATTCATGAGAGGACAATAAAACTAGATATTGGAAAACTTTTGACAATAATTGGCATATTGGCGGAAGCATTTAATACCTAGCTATTTTCTCATATAATAGCATAATTGCAAATCCTTCGAGTAAACCGTAAGACTATCAATGTCGATAATAGAGAAACGCTTCAGGCATAGATCTGCCATTGACGATATCAATGCCAGAAATATCTCAGTCGCTAGAGATGGCGATCAGATGATGGCATTTGTGCAAATATTTCCCCGTCATCATGACAATAGACGCATTAGGAACTTGACAAGCTAATATAAGTTTGTCTTGATACTGCATGTTCAGGAGGCCGATATTGCATTGTGACGAGGCTAGCCAAGCCAGATGAATACACAAGTGTCTGCGGGTTGTCGGGCTAGCGGAGCATCGACAGACTGCCCGGTCAATTCTACTGAAGTCTTCAAACATACTTGTATTCCAGGTTTACGGTTAAAATCGATACCGGTAAAACTTATTTGCGACCTTTGTTAAAATCCATTGTGTCCTTAACGATCTCCGTGCATGTGTTGAAGAATGCACGACCATGGCTTACAAAAGCTTTAATTGAAACAGGATATTTGAATTATTAAAGCTCTTAGTAAAATATCACGTAACAAATTTTAACATTCGTGTTGTTTTTTACACTACTATACTGCACCTCATTAAGTTTCACCTTCCAAGTAGGCAATGTCATTAAAATAAGTGATAGAAGCAACGAAACAAACTCAAATTCAAGGTTCATAAAACGAAACAACAAAAACAAATATCTGTAAGTCGGTGTATCATGGCACTAGTTAAATAATAATAACTAAAATAAATATAGTTGATAACTTTGTTTAGTTATAGAGAACAAATGTACCCGTTTCTCTGTGCCAGTGTGATTACCTTTTAGCAACCTATGTGTTCATGGTGAGCACACAAAACAAACATTGCTGTGATCATGTCATTGTATTTGGGCGGTAGAGAATGAAATATTAGTTCACGAAAAAAAAAAAACCCAACAAATAAAAAAATAAAATAAAAACCCCCCACCGTTCATAGCTTGAGTAAATAAATAGGAGCCAAGTAATGGTATTGCCTGCCCATTGTTGATATTCACTTAACACACATAGTTGGAGTCTTATCGCCTCTGACTGTTAATTTAACACAACCGATTTCACCTGCAAGTGGCTTAGGGATATTTAGAGTGGAGGTTGAGGACAAAAACCCGTTCCCTTGGCACTTAATGTTAAGCCAAGCTTTACAAGTAGTTAAATGTAGGCGTCATTACGGACAGAAATCTAAAACCAAAGTGGCTTTCCCCCCATCGATCTCACTCTTATTCCTAAAACGTATCAATGTTAAATCTTATCCGGCTCGAGATGTTGTTTTCTGTGAATCTGGCACATGAAGATCGCGACGAGGTGTGTCACCATGGCAACGGTTCTCACCTTTAATTAACAATACGCTTCATTAAAACAAATTAAACCGTATGATGTTAGTTCATTAATTGGTCAGATCTGTGTTTAAATATCACAGCGAGAAAACCTACCAAGATGTATGAATTGAATTGGTCAATTTGTGTAAAGACAAGAGCAGCTATTATTGACCAGATTTAAGTATTTTCCACAAATTAAATAAAATTAAATCAAATTAGTGATTTCTGTCCGTATTTTAAGTCGGTAAACGGAGAACGAGTTATTTTCCGTATCTATAGTGAGAACAGTGACCAGGAACACGAGGTTTAGTGTCAAGGTTCATTGTTTTCGTTACGCATATACATCCATGTTAGAGCCAAATTATTGAAATAAGCTGCAAAGTATTTGATGACATTATGTTTGGGGGTCAAAGTTGCACAACCAGTGTCAAAAAGAGTTTGTTTATCTAAACTCCAATGTACTATAATTGTAAAATAGTTGCATCACTACAGATATTAAAAAAGCTCTTGCTCCGTTATACTGAGTTTGGGACAATAAACGACGGACCCATATCTTTAAAATTACACGTGGAAAGTAATGAAATCTGTATGGTCGCTGGTCTTCTATTTAAACGATTCCAAGCTTCAGCATGCAGGTTGAATCTGTAGTCATATATATATCATGCAGCTTGTTTAATATCTACTGTACTGTTATCACTAAAACAAGACACTATTAAATCCGTGTATCCCTTTACATGTCCTGTTTTATAAATGTGTGGACTATTTGTCTCAGGAACTTTATGCATTTTTTTATGCGAAAATAAAAAACAAGAAGTTTTAGATCTTCCATTTGATATCAGAAATATATACCTTAAAGGAACAGAAGACTTGATGTGCAGACTATTAAATTTCAGGACTTGGCTAAAAGGTAGTGTTTGTTCAAAACAGTTGTACAATGAACAAGTATCGATAGTCATCAATACTCTGTCAACTTTGAGTAATACAAATAATCCGTTTTAACAAGTATGCAAACACATACCTGGTATATCCACATTTATCCTCAACCCAAGCCAGCCCTAAAGACCAAGAAGTTATTGAAGACAGCCATTATGTTAAAGTCCATTGACACTCTCTGGTTTAAATGACTGGAATTGGGAGACAATGTCAGCCTAGACCATGTTGAATTTGTCACAAATTTATTTATGTACAATCTATTTGGTACATTCTGTCAAACCTATTAGGTTGAAACTTATCGCCAAACAAAGGAAAATCTGTTAATTTTGTCTAGGGTGAATCTGCTTTCATAAACATGGTAGCATACATCACAGACCACCCAACACAAATAAAATATGTGCAACAGACTCACCTATTTATAAGATCTTCCCTTTCGTGTGCAGCATGTCTTAGAAACGAGGAGTATGTCATGTTCAGACTGTGTCCACCACGCTGGTACAGAAATTTAACGTCATCCGGTGTTTCACGTTGATGGTGTAAAATATGCAATATATTATATACTTGATACTCCACTGTTTTTGTTAACCTAAAACAAAGGGAAATGATCATGGGTATGACGTTGCTGAGTGGGTTACCATATAATATAATGAGAAACAAAGCTAGCACAAACACGTAGACTTGAAGAACATAAACATGGGTAAGCGTCCAAAATCAGTTTTATTTTACTAACAAAAAATAAATGTGGGCACACGCAGATACAATGTCCAGAAATATTACTGACCAATAATCTGAAATTTAGAAATTGGAAAACTGAAACACCAGTTCATTCCTTTTATAACACTATTGGATAAACATTGAAACTTAGCTTAAAACATATTAGACGTTCACATCCATTTATCGTTTGACTTTAAGTCAAAGGAATTACTGATTCGAACATTAGTAATACTTAGTAACTGAACTTCAAAATGCCACTGTATGATGTTACTTATAATATGTGATTGGGTACATACATATATAAAAGTATTTTTCGTTATTTTGGGATTACACTTTCTAAATTTGAACTGATTCCCAAAATAACGAAAATTCTGTTAATATTCACTATCTAAAAAGACACAAAAATCATTCATATATGAAAGGTCAACGTGCATAAACCAAATACAAATGTTAGTGCAGTAACTAGTTAATGGACCTACAGACACATGTAGGAAAACTTTATACAACTACATGATATTAAAACAACTTTTACACACCATACTGTATGGGTTTGTAACAACTATGATCATAAGTAGTATTCGCTTTATGGATAAGGAGTATCCAAGTGGCACATATACACTGGTTGGTTAACATCAGTGTGTGTCATCTTAAGGCCTTTAAGGGAAAGAAATTATTAGTTTCATTAGTTTGTGCCACGGTAGGATTGATTGACGGATTAGTGTTTTACGCCACATTCGGTGGTATTTGAGCTACGCTGTGACGTGAAGACTATCAATCTAACATTTTATATTAAAAGATAATTCCAACCAACAGCACCCTTGGCATTAGGCATTGAAAGATAAAAAAAATGAACTGAATCGGACAAAAATACGCGTTCAAAGTTTTTTTTTATCGTATAGTAAATGTTTCATTTTGTTTCTTAAAAAGTGTAAATGTTGTGTTTAAAACTATGTCAATTATAGTTATTTACAATCTTTTATAAAATATTAACGTGATGCAGTGGTACGATAATACAAGGGAAAATATATGTCACAAGCTCATCACTAGTGCTTCTTGCAAGGAATTGTGACAAACTCACAACATCGCCTATATATTATACAAGCTCGGGGTATTGCTTGAGAATCAGGAATTGACAAATCTACAGCTTCACCGTCTTTACGTACATATTATAAACTACTGGTATTGGTTTAACACTGACGCTTACTGGCTATTACTTTAATACTGCTGCTCACAAGGAAGTTGTTTAACTTACATTTTCGCCTACAGACTACAGTTTAGGGGGCTGCTTAGTACTGCTTACAAAAATAACTGGCAAATATTACAGCTTCGCCCATATGTCCGAGTTCCGGGTGTTTCTAAGTACTCCTTACAAAGAACTTGTAAATCTCTTAGGTTCGCCTACTTGTTATAAGCGTAGAGTACTGTCGCATTTAAAACTGACACATTCGACTGTAATGGCTTTATCCAATGTATTATTTAAACCATTAAAAGCCGTAACCAATGTAGGTAACAAAGTACTGAATAAAATATAAAAACTACAAAAATTTAGCAATCCGTATAACCATATGTGTAAAATGTTTATTTATCAGGTTTTAATGGTAAAAATAAGTTATAAGCTGTGTACTATACGCAATGGTTACTTCAGATCTCAAACACTCGGCGCAAAGAGCCAATATTTCTTAAAAGTAGATATACGAAGCAGTCATTCTTGGCAGACAAAGTCAGTCAGATAATCATCTAATGTCATAATGCTTTATCCGGGCTGCCATAGACGTGCTGACGGCCTTTATAGATGATCAAACCTAGGAATCGAATGAAACCTAAGATATTACGAGTCTTCTAGTGTCTGTAGCTGTCCCAGCTTGTTCACCGCAGAGAAAAGTCTGGAGCGTGGATAAGCACGCAACCGGGGTACATTTCCTTGATTAAAACACAGAATTAGTATTGGAAATAAAATGGACGTGATATGAAGAGAAACAATTTGGCTGATGGACTTTGACGGATATTCGTTTGAGAGAGAATGGCAGAGGAATAAAGGGCCCCCAACTGATGCCTGTGCTAAATGAAAGGAACGTTACCCTGGTTATACTGCCCGCCACACAATGAAAAAGTACGGATGTAGATGACGACCACAATGTCGATCTCGTCAGTGTGACCGTGGCCGAGGCAACTAAATCTATAAAAACAGCGGCGTTAGAGCCAAATAGGAACCCCTAAAAATACACAACACGGATAGGAAATCTCAGGTGTCCAATATATTCCTTTATCTATCTGGTGTTCAAAGAATTATTTCTGATATGATGCGGATATAACGGGGAGCTTACACAATGCGTTAGCTTCGAACTTTTCAAGTCTATCATGTATTGATCTACACTGGTATATGCGCTGCATTGACAACAAAGAAATCGGCTCCATTGAATATCCCCTGAATCATCAACTTCACAGAAACTGTTGTAGGCAGGTGTCTTAGCATAGTAACGCACAATTATTTGGGATTGTTGTGTGGCGATGTGATTAAAATTCTGTTATCATATACAGCAATTCATCTTCCTTCTGAGAAGTTAAGAACGATTCTGACTGATTGGTTTCGCGACCCATGTGGTGGTGCATGGAATCGTGTCACATATTAAAGATGGATAATACTTTAATAATGTAACGGTAACATTACACGTAATATCGACTAACAAATATTACTGTGACTTGTACCGTGTTGACAGTCGGAAAATCAACATATCTCCTAATTGAGTCAGATGGTTACGGGAGCATAATAATACGCGCATTTTTTCTTGTTATAAGCTGAAACATAATATTAATCAGCAAAAATGTCAATTTTGATAATTATAGTGAGACGTTATGCTTTTTGCACACTATAAAGCCACCATCATAACACCGAACCTATCATTTGTAGCGTAAAAGAGCATCTGAGGTGAACGAGTAAAAAATCGATAAAGCGTGCCCAGTATCCGGCGATTAGGCTGATTAGAGGGAAATCCCAGAGAGAACACCCCTCTGTCGCTGTAATTGTGGGCCTGTTGGCGTGTGAGAGTGGATATCTTGCTCAGTTAGAGCCAACCACTTCATATCGGATGACCCTTTCTGTCCCCGAGGCAAAACTAGGGTAAAACTTCTCAACGCTTTGCCTAAAGCTACGTCTACTCATTGTCCTTTCTCACACGAAATCATCTAAAGCCGAATATCCCCAATAAACCCGAGCACGACTGAACAGTGAAGTGTCATATTATGGAATGCCTGAAAATGAGACTTCATAATTATCAGGTCAAAATGTTTCAAAGAACGACATTTTAAGCGTCTTGTGAGAGAAATTCACAAGAGAAATAGATAACATTAGGAGATGTCCATCGTGGAAAAGTCTTGTATTTTGAATTATACAATTATATGAAGATATACAAGCAATCATTTCGTACGTTCTAGCTAGTAACATTGGGGCAAAAATGGTTGATTAATGCTGTTTGGCGCTCTCTCTCGAGTAATGTTCAGACTTATTTCTCGCAAACGATAAATCCTGAATATTTTACATTTTCCATATTTTGCAGTTTGCGGAAAAGCATGATCTATGATTAAAACGATTTGGAAGACATGTTTAGTTGCCAGAATTGCAAGCCATTGATGAACGTAAGTTTGGTTTAGTGTTATGCAGACCTAGAGGCTCTACTGATTACAGTTGTTGGTGTAGTTTGTGGCAACAGTTGAACGTCTTTCTGACACTGTCCTGAGAATACATTGTGGAGGCTAATCCGATTTTTACAACATTCGAAGTTGTAAATCATAATTCCTTGTGCTACATTACGGTATAAATTGATAGTATTGTTTAGTGTGAACCATCAGTGATATTTTAATTTCCATTTTGATTCTTTTGTCTAATATACTTCAATTTTGTTTCTTTGTAAACTTTCTTAACGTATTTTAAATATTGAACACGGTTAGCTTAAAAATAGCGTTATAGTGAGAAGGCTATGCTTGTGGTCTGCTATAGATCAAAACGTTATTATCATTGAAGAGCATGAATTACAGAAAAATATTCTCTTGGTCCACTTTTGTGCCAGATGTAAAGCACAAAAACTGTAAGTTTCACATCATACTTTGACCTATCATATGACATAAACTTGAAGCACTATTCCCATTTGTTTTTGTCTTTCTACAAAAAAAAATAGCTGATCTACCTTCGATGTATCGCGCAGATTCAACTCTAACATAGGACATGAAGCATATGACGGAGTCAGACCTGGTACCTCGGGCTATCAAGTGGTGTTCAGTTAAGATTCTCATCGTATTTAAGGTCTTGCCGAACCCCTTCGTCGATTTTCAGAACACTCGTTATATTTAGTCTCTTATGCAAAAGAATATAAATCTGTACAATATATATGTATATATTTGTGGATAGCTTGAATACTCAGGATAACATATATGTAACTGTGGTGAAAATCCAATTATTATTTCTAAA
>JAQQZZ010090146.1:0-17859 GCA_030265115.1 Mopalia vespertina
CATGTTCTTATCTTCATTCATTAGAACATGGCATCACTGCAGATGATGCACAGTTACTTTATTCCAGTAGTATATAACATAATCCCCTTTAAAATATGGTAGGAACTATAATTGAACTGTTCAAATTGTATTTATTTCACAAGCCAACATGATTTGAAATAAGATTGAATACCTCATAGTGTTTTCAGTACATATCCCGATGACACCGGAAATATACTGCATCGGCCAAATGGAAGCCACTTGTATAACAATTCGTGTTTGATGACCCACTGTCCTGTCTGTTCAGACCCTTAAAAGTTCTTAAGTCATGGCTCTGGTGGATCCATTTATGGTTGTGTATGAAACCCTCACAGCAACTGTTCCAAGTATGTCTCCCTTTCTTTTTATATCAAAGAACCGATTTTTCTTAATGGTTCCTTTTAGAAGCATACACTTTTGTAAAGAACCCACAAAGAAACATCATTTCTAAGAGTGTACTAAATTGAAACTTTGGCCTTACGTTAAGAACTACTGACAGACTCACTTACCGATCGGCTGATCAATCGATCGATTGCTAGCTTGCCTGTCTGATTAATCGATGTTTAACGCGGTGGTCAGATGTGATTCACTTATGTTGCGGATGTGTTTTCGGCAATAAATGATACAATATCAACCATAACATGGGAAGTGTTTGACATTTGTCGGCAGTTATTCTTCCTCAAGCAAAGACAGCATTGCTACTCTCTAAACAATCGGCCATGGCGAGGGGTTGATTGTGGACGGTTCACAGGAATCACCTGACAAATCATAGACAGAACTTTTACAAAGGCCATACTGTGTTGACGTAGGTGAAAGTCTAATGGCGATGGCTGATTGAACAAGAATGACCGACGAGAATTAAGCACACGAAAACGTGGCTGTGACAGATACAAATACAATATAGAATATTGCAACACGCTTGAAGCAGCTTTGGTCATAGTTTGTATATACTAACTACTTATTTATATATTCGTGTGAATGATCATTCCGTCTTACACCATTGCTTCTTCACACACTCACGCACACGCCCACATTTCGGAATGTTCAATTAAGATTCTTCCTCTTCTCACGTATGACTCATGGATCGAAAGGCCATTCTGTTACTGGAGTGTATATTTATACATACGGTGGTTACAAAATTGATCACGAAATATATACATTTCGTTCGAAATTATATTTAGTTATGTCCTTTTTTATGATAATCTAATACAGACTATTTCACTGTAGCAGACTATCTATCGTGTTGAGACAGATCAATTAGTAAATTTCTCATTGTCAAGGATTATATTTCTTGGCAAGGTTTTCAATAGAAAGAAAAGTATTTTATAATTTCTGGTGAACGCGTAATATTCAGACTAAGATCAATATAAAATATATGTTATGATCCACAGCTAATCGAAACCTGGTCCAATAAGTGGCTCGTAGAGTTTAATGCTAAAAAGACGCAATCACTTATTGTGTCCAGACGCAGAAATCCATCTAATCTTTCTGTACAATTTAAATCAGCCACCGGTAATTCTCTAACTTGCCATATACATCCTGGTGTTACTCTTTCTAACGATGCTTCATGGAAGCAACATATTGAAAGTGTTGTATTGAACGCTACGAAAAGGTCATCAATATTTTGTGCCCTGAAATATAAATTGGACAGAAAGAGCCTAGAAATAGCTTATAAATCCTTTGTGTGACCGTGTTTTGAATACGCAGACGTTGTCTGGGATAGCCTAACAGAACAACAAATAACCCGATTGGAACAGATACAAAAAGACTGTCCTAGAACAATAACAGGACTTACCAGAAGTGCCCCATCTAAACTCCTTTGTGGTGAATCTGGGTTTAATACCTTACGAACTCGACGACAAATTCACAGACTCAAAATTTTCCATAAAATATTCTACGATGTACCTACAAATAACCTCTACCATCGACTTCCCCAACTGACTACAGACAGAAATCTCTACCCCCAAAGAACAAATTTAAATTTTACTCTGTTTTTTTGTCCAACAGAATTTTTTAGAAATACTTTTTTCCCTGCGACACTGACTGACTGGAACGCACTGCCATTAAATATAAAAAGTATCCCAGACAACATTTCGTTTGACAAACAGCTTTAAAATTTATTTTAAAACTTATAATCCGCCATTTTGGTACTACATTGGTACAAGACCAAAAAATGTCGTTTTGTGTAGGCTTAGATATGGCTGCAGTTTCCTTAACGAGGACCTATTCATGCAATAGGTCATATTGACCTATAATGACCTATCGCAGTAATATAATAGTAAGAGTGCAAAATGCAAAAAAAAAAATAATGACGTCAACATTGAAACAAAACACTTTGATATCGAAAACAATCTATGGATTGTTAACACAGACTATATTTATCACAGTGAGTGCTGACAACTTATAAGTCATTTGATTTGTGTCATGGGGAGCAATCTTTTTGAAACGGAATACTTTAATTGGTTAATTACGTGCAATAATAGCCAGCCATCATTCAATCCATAAAGCCGTTGCAGCCTAATATTTGACACAACCCGGCATAGTTTTCTTTGCGGCGTGGAACGTAGTAATTAGGTTAATAACTATCCAGTTATATCACATCCTTCTTTCAAATCAAACCAACAGTACTAATTGATGTTTATCCTGGTATACAAGATTACACTGAAAGATGATCTTGCACTTCTGTCAAAGAACATCCTGTTGTATTGTATAAAATATAACGAAAAGATAGATCTAAACATAAACACATGAATCAATCCGATTGCCAGAAATTAAAGATCGTGGGTATTGGAATGTTATTCGTTATATAAGAATCACACTGAATCTGTGTAACTTGGGATGTATTCTTCCAATAAACTCTATAACTATACAAACCATACTAAAAGGCCAAAAAAATAACTCTTGGCTACTATTATTAAACTAAGGCTCATTTCTTAGAACAGATTTAAAACTAACAATGATTGAAACGTCGTTACATACTCAAAGAAACCTTTAGATATACTCATATATTTCAAGCCGTAAAACAAAGTAACAAGTCCGACACGACATTTCACTTTGTTGATCAACGAATGACCAGGAATCCTTAGTCCAAATTTTCGTGTGCTGTTGTTTAAGTAAATGCTCTAGTTGCGAGAACAATTTATTCCCCCGAACGACTTTATGTCGCGCGCATGTATTTGTAGCGAAATGTAAAACAGATGCGGTTTTAGAAATGAAACTAAGTGGTGAAAATTTGGACCATCAATTGACCTTAACTGTTTGGGTATTTACTGGCACAAAACTGTTGTGGTCACTAATGTGTGGCTATTTAGTGTCACAAAGACAAATACACCTCGCCATAATACAGGATCGCGTTTCAAGCACCTTTTTCGAGGGACTATGGCAACAGGTTAGTGTCTCTCTACGACGTAAGCTCGTTACTGTAAGACAAGGCGGGTTCTAACTTTCCAACATTATGAAAACACTTCACATCTTGGTTTTGCTAATGTCAATTAATGTTGGAATACACCGCCGTCATATAAGTGAAATACCAATAAGCAAAAAACCCCAATCAATCGATCGAATAAGAACTCTGTTTGTGTGGGGGAGGCGACGTCCGGTTACCCTATTTGTCCTTTAAGCGACACCTTTAGGTCTCATTGAGACGCTATTTCGTTGCTGTAATTTCACAACTTGAGGTCCAGTATTAGCGTGCGTCATTTACACCTGTGTTACCGTAGTCTGGTGTTACGCAGCAAGTTAACTATGCAGACGTCAATATGTATACTCTACCAGGGTTCACACATGCTTGGCAGCTGTCGCAGTGTGGTAGTTAAAGCTATATTTATTCCCCTGATTGTTGGCAATTAACAACGGTTTAGAGATTTGCCATAGAAACTGGACACCAAAACTCGACCAAATCGAAGTAAATGAGACAAACGGTTGCATCTTGCACAACTTATACGATATTGCTTAATTAGCATATTATTTTCACATCCACAGCACTTATGTTAAATGATAGTCCTATTTTACATCACCCTTGTTTTCTTATGTCCCAGTTATTACGAACTTGGTGTGACTATACATTGTTGGATTTATATATAAAATGCTTGTTTTGGGAAATCAATGCAGTAGACTCACCATGTGTGTGTGCAGCACGAACGTGGCTGTAAAACGATAAATGTTGTCATCGATATATGTATCGTGAATACGTGGAATTCAAGCACAAAGTATCTAACATGGCTCTTAAACATTGCCGCAGAGACAGTGGACTCTATTAACAAAAATGAGCTGCATGCACGTATTGTTTTGACATTATCTCTAACGATCCATACGTGACTGAAAACAATATTCAAACGCATTAATCCTTATTAATGTTGATGTTGAATTTCTCAAATAATAAACAATTATGGCAGCATAAAATATTTTGACGGTTTCTATGCCATTAAGGGATGAATCGACAGTTTGCGGCAATAAGGCCGTATAAGCGATGTTGAGATGGTTTGGTGTGTGTGATCGATTGATTGATTGGCTGATTAGTGATTTACGCCGCATTCAGAGGTTTTATCAGATGTGGCGTAAACATATTTTCAATATATTTATATCATACATATTCTGTCTCAATACAATTGCAATCGGCAGCACACTATAGGCATGAAAGATCGAAAAGAGAAATAAATTTGCCTGAAAATATGTTTAATGTCCTTTTTAACGTAAATATTTGATATCGCCATATTAGCCATGCTTACCATAGGCAATAAATGGTGTGTTTCAATGTGGTTTAACGCTGTACTTTAGGTGAGGTCACTCACACGACGGCGTGCCAGATCAATGGGTAAAGGGAACCACCCTCGATAACACTGGCAACAAACAAAGACAAGACGGGACAATCACAGGACACATACAACGTCTTCACATATAGATCGGCTTCATGATGACCGTTAGCTCCGAGAGCACAAGGATAACAGGAAGCTGCCTCCCAACCTTCCGGCTCTTGGCTAAGGGCAGTTTGTTTGAAGCGTAGCGATGCTGTCTTTACTTGGCACTGGAGGAAGTTTAACTTTCCAACATTTGAAAGCCCATCAAATTTATGGTTGTACTAGTGTCAATTATTGTTGGAATACACCGCTGTCATATAAGTGAAATACCCTTAAAGACGGCACAAATCACCAATCAATCCATGAACCCAACCTTCCGCCATAGGAAATAAAAGCTTTAAAACATTTGTGTCGTGATTGGTATTACTCTCACGTGGTCATTGTCTCAGCATTATACTAAAATCGTTGTATATATCATTGACTATATCTTATATCGCAAATCAATTTCAAATCGAAAATGGAAAATTAAACAAATGTGTTTACCGTTGGAGAAGGTAACCTATAAAATCGTCAAACACATATCCAAATTTCGTCTCAATTCATGCCATTAACTAAACGGGACTGCTATCTCGCGGGAAAGATCGCTTAAGCATAAATTTTTTATCTTAAACATATATCATGTTATTTAATGGAGATCTATATTTGGAGTCTTAAACTATATTAAATGTTTATCTTAGTATATATTGTTTCTCATAAACAGTGTATTACCTTTTATTCATATAGTTTATTGGATTGGGGCTTCCATAATGTTTGTCTAATATCTATGTAAGTCTGCGCACCTGCCAGTCGCTAACAAGTAATTAATTTCTGACATATATCATCCGGAGAGAATGTAGCTCCAAATACACCGCGAATGATTCATGAAGACAACCAAATCCTAAATTAGGTGATATAAACTAGTGATTCATATCTCTGGTGATTATGATGACCTTTATGGTATAACCGAAGAGTGAATGAATCTTAGATCCGTTTCCGGAACAATTCTGTTCCAAGGTTATGTATCAATAAAGCAGTTTCATCAAATATAAAATGTCTCTTATTGCAGACGAGATTAACCTACCAAAATCACACTTGACTTTCTTCATAGAGTAATAATTCGTATTATTTCATGTTCAGATTGTTTGCAACATACAGAACAAATATTTAAATCTTTGAAATTACTAACATTATCTTAGTTTAATAAATATGCATTCCTTCAAGTCGTCCAGAAATCCATGCATTATCCTCAGCTACTACCTAGCATCATCACTGAAATGTTTTCCACACATTCCAAAAAACATGTACTGGTAGAATTCGACAAAACATACCGTGAAGATAGATGTTCTTATAGGAAACAGAACAAATTTTCAAGTGCAATAAAATGTGATTGATCTATTTAAAAAAAGATTATCTAGTTATCTTTGTATATCGTTGGTCAAGATCGGGTGTGATTATGCGGCACATTTATTTTAGACGATAGAAAGAGCACATAACAGCTTATAAATGTCTTCATTGTTTAAATTGTCCCAGAACTAAATATAAATCATTTAACTGTAAGTCTAATTGGCCTTGGTTTAGAACAAGTCACATCTCTATCTCTGTTTCCATTTATTATATTTTGCTTGTTTTATGATAATCTCCAGCGGTAAAGTAAATCATTAACGCTCGACACCTTTTGAGACATGCTATCTGTCGGTTTATTTTAAGTTCCGCTTTCCCACATGTTACAAAAAATTTCTGTGATGAAGGGAATACACCTTTACATCACATCACTGTTAATCCCTGCCGATAATTTAGTCTAAGTTACTTGTACCATATTGTTAGACTCGGAGTTATTTTATCGACTGTTTTTTTCTCTATCGTCTGCAAGACTGCAACTATACACAGCCCCATTTCTGCATGATTCTATATATCTTACATGTCTATTCTAATTAGTACTGAAGCTGAACAACACACAAACCAGACTATTGAGTCAATAATTTCCATCTACACTCTTACAAAAATGTGGCTCTAATGGAATCCTTTAAGGTTCGTCCGTCATTGATCTGGCGGAACCCTTTATGGCTCTGTATGGAACCCTCACATCAACTGTTCCAAGTATTTCTCCCTTTCTTATTATATCGAAGAACAAATTTTGTTGTAATGTTTTCATATATACGGTTCCATCTTGTCTAAAGAACGCTCAAATAAACCAATAATTTTTAAGAGTGTATTTGCGAAGGTGTTACTTTGCTTTATTCAGACAAATGACAAAGCGGCTCTTCACATGAGTTGTGGGTGTGATTTACTGATGGTCGCCAATCTAGACATTTCTATTTCTGTGAACCACCTGCAGCGTCTGGACCTGAGATAAGTCATGTAATTGTCTATCTAATCTCTATCTTGACTAGCACATATATTAAATCCTTAAAACACGTCTATGACAGTCTGCCCGCAGCAATCATATTAACGCAACAAAGTTTCAAACAAAGTCACGGGGATGACAAATACAATAACTGAAACACCTCATTCAAACTATGTTATCCACAAAAACAGATATCGTGAGATAAGACTAAGATACAATGTTGTGTTGAATTTCGACAAGACCGTTAAAACGTAACAGCTATAAATGGGCCGTATGAACTCTCTGCCTGGAGCGTTTTACCCTCGTCTTGTTAGAGAAAGCGCAGCCATAAACGAAAGCGTCTGTCTTCTTTTCTTCCGTCTTTTGGATTCTTGGTAATTTATTTTGAAGACTTTTCCATTGGCTTTCCAAGTTTTCTATTCCCTTTCTTTTCGAGTTGTCTGCAAGTTGAGATGAGAAAATATGACACTGTATTACTCGGAATGTGTTGAATTTTTAATAACCACATGTTAATATCCTGTAGAAAGTCTAAATGTAAAATTTACTCTTTACGTTAAACAAAAAAGCTTGTGAGAGAACTGAGATTTACAAAAAAATCCCATGCATGGTGTTGATCTTTCACAAAGGTACATCAGGGTTTGGGCAATGCGCAAATCTTCTTTTCTATATTTGTTGCCTTTGTTTTAAATTATATTTTGTTCGTTGTTAATTATATTCCTGGCTGCAGCGGGATATACTTCTAATATTCTTGTTTGTTGAGCGCTCTCATATTTATACGGAGTATGAATCAGCAGTGTTTCGGGACATACTATTTTGCGACACAAAAGTAACGAAAAAGTTTTCTTTTGTAAGCTTCAGTCACTCAAATGTTCCATATATTGCCTTTTTTAGCATTCGACTCGTTCTCCGTTTCGCGGACTTAGCAACCAATTGAATTTACTTTTAAAAAAACGACGCAGAAAATGTCCAATTCTGGTTACAATTCGCTCGTCGTTTAGTCATGACTCTGTTGATAGACTAAATAAACAACAACACATTGATAACATCAGGTCTTCATCAGACGGTGCTTGATTAGTCCCGATGAGTTGAAATACCTGCAGCCGTCGCCCTTTTCTCATTGTTAGATCCAAAGATACATATATAGCTGCAGACCAAAGACCCAATCGGCCACTTACCTTTTTGTCCTTTTATGTGTGTGATTTTATCGCCGACGCTGGGTGGGTGATAACATTGGAATAGGATGCTTGTGGATCACCTGATAGCGTTTGTTTAAGCGTCATTTGCGCGATTGATTGGTTATGAGTCAACGCCATTGTCATGACATACAGGATTTATTCAGTATACTTAGCCAAATATCAAAGGGTCCTACACGACCAGATGTAGAACATTTCTTCTCGCCATAAAGGACCTTTGTGATATGAAGACGAATTTGGATTGGTCAAGGTTTTTTTTTTCAAATCTCACGATTTCAACAACTTTGACCCTCTGGATAAGGACATTATATTCCATCTGTAGGCATGTTGTTCATACTTTGTGCCCAGTAGTATCCATTAGTCGACAACACTTTTTGTGTCAATAGATCAGATTACCGGAAGACCACTCAATCACCTAGTTCTTAAAACAAACACAGCAAATATTGAGTATTCAAAGTTGTTTTTATTCCAGATTTGTCAGATATCAATTATGTATTACCCATTGTATTGAATTGATCAATGAGGTATTTTTTTAGTGGAAAATTCAGTGACAACTTGCAAAATTGCAAAAACAGTGTGACGCATTGTGGTAGCTATACAGAGACCATCGTCAGGTGGCCATTTTGACAGATCGTATAGGAGAAACAGCTGACTTAATGAAAACAAAATCGGCGTATTGAATTTCAACAGCTCATTGTGAAACAAGATAATCTATCTTTGCATTCTTAGATATCTAGCGTGTCATCATCTCAGTAAAGCAAAACATATCAGTCGTGCGAAAATAAATATAAAAAAGGAACGAATTGTGGATACCACATGTACAGCGCCATTGTCGTGAAGCCCTACATTTCTAATTGGTTCACGGTTTGTGCAACGCCTTCACGTGCCTAATCGATTTATATCTCCAATTTCTAGCAGCATTGTGAAGATTTATCATAGCACAAATAAAATTAGTGGTTAATTGCTAACAATCATCAAGCCATTTATAAGTTGATCTCACCCCTCGTCATCAGCATGCAGAAATACAAATCTGTACGCAGAATCTGAACGAATATGCTTCTATTTTTTGTTGTAAATAAATACCATAGAATAAAAAGGATTCAGAAAATACCGACAATGTTTCTTGTGCTTTATAATTGACCTATAACCCCACAGTGGAGTTATATATATCGATCTTCACCGGAAGCCTGAATCGATTGTTGAGTATCATTGACAAACATGGTCCATGTACAATTTAACGTCACTTGAGGCAGGAAAATAATAACAACCAAAGAAGACAGATGTAGCATTAATTTTAATCCTGGAATGCCGCAGGAATTCTTTTGTCGACTTCAGGCTTAAATATCCTGAGGCCTACTGGTTTTTTCTACCCACCTGAATCGTTCTGCTAGGCTGTGACAAGAGCATTATTTTAGAAATATTAATACACATATTGAACATTGTATAAAAAATCTGACGTTATTGAAGAGAGATAACTCCGCCTTTCAGATTGCCGCCCTTGTCAATGGTAAGTCAAGTGAACTTAAGGAGACCACTTACTTTCAGATTATTTTTAAACGAAGATGGATGTGTTCAAAACTTACAAGGCATTTGTTTTTTTAAATTAAGTTGTCCATTTTCTCTGCTTGTAAATTATGCGGTAAGTAACGTGGGATAGAACTACAAACGGAATTGTAGTTGACAGAAAATTTCATACGGTTGTATGTTTTGTTTAAGTTACTATTCACTGGTGATTTGCGATCAATTTCAAAAGTAGGTCATTGTGTGATTGATGCAAGCTACCGGATGGTACAGAAAAGCACACGTAATAGAAACTACTGTTACTGTGATGCTAATCTAGACCTGACATTCATTTGTTGTGGTTCTGTTTTTGTTTATTCGTGATAAAATAGTTTGGAAATTAGTTTGGAAAATTGTTGTAACTGACGAAGTGTTAGTTGTATAAATCCAGGATTGCCTTTTATTTAATTTCGTTTACTTTTTTTGTTTTTCATGGATATTTTCTTTTCATTAAACACGCGTGTGCCACCCGTGAGTGACCAACTACTTCGGCATTCATTCAGTTATATTTTGAAAAGATTTAAAGCAAACCTTGATGTTACAAATGGACTATCTACTTACACCATGGTATTTGAATAATATTTTACGGGTTCAGTCACAGGCTAATGTTAGTGAATGTTTGTACTATTTTACAACTTATAACAATACTGAACAGCAGCTGCTGTAAGTCTATCTCTCTATTGTATTCACATACAAGTTAACATTTTTTGTTGGCTTAATTACGTCAGATGTTTAAAGCAATCGTTAGTGTTATGTTGCAGAGTCTCTATTTACAACTTTGTTTCTAGCCAGTGCAGTATCTTCTTGAATCAGTCATTCTCGACTGTTTACGTCATAACACATGCGCGTAATTAGTTCATTAGCATATCCAGTTTCTAGCAGCTCTTTACATATTTCCTGTCGAACAAATCAAACGCCTCGTTAGCTGGTTAATTGTCAGTAATCACTAAAGCAAATATAGTTCACCCACCCGCACAATTTACCTGTGATCGATTGTTTCCGATATCTTAGCCTCAGTCAATACGTTTATGTGGCTTAATTTATTTCTTTGGCGACAAGAGTACTGTATTGATTTGACAACTACGTTGTGCAAGTGCTCGACCAAGGCTGATTCGGTTATCTGATATCAACTGGTAATTGTCACTACGAAAAACATTTGTCCATGTACAAAGGGCATATATCTTAAAACATGATACAATAGAACAGTACACCAAGAACGTACATCCACACAACACCGTGTTAGCTGTGCCAAAACTCAATTCCAGGCTGCAACTTGATAACGACTGAAATTATATTTCACGAGTTGGAAAATGAATTGCCCCTAAAATTCGCGCTGACACGATGCAATTTGTCGATTCGAAAACTCTCTCCTAACTAGTCAAAGCTGACTTCGACACATTCATGCATGCCATATTTCTCCACACGCTTTGTAGTCCTAGATTTTAGTCCTAGATTTTGTTTTTTGTTTGGATTGGGTTTTAACCTCGTACTCAAGGGTATTTCGCTTAAATGACGACGGATTGTCCACTTCAAATTGCTTCTTGCTTAATTACGATGGAAACAGGGAGGAAATCTAGTAAAAACCACCCCGCAATTGCCGGAACCACATCGTGTGACTCACTCATACACCTGAGTGATGGTCGACAGGTGGACATGCACTCTACTTATCAGTGTAGGAACTATAAAACAAACCAAAACATTTAACACTGTATGGCTACAGAGTATTTTTATTGTTATAATGCACTATCGCCATACAAGTGAAATACTTGCCAGCGCAGTGTAAAACACCAATCATTCAATCTAAATATTTACTAACAACACAAAACAAGCTATATGTCAACTTTGCATCAATGATACGTTTTTTATTCTGATATTTGCTGTTTAATTTCGACGCTTTATCGCCTCTTATTTATGGCATTACCCATTATTAATGAAATACATACATGTAATATGGAAAACGACCGGAACAAAGGAAATATCCGTTCTTACTCTGTAACAGTGGTAATTAGGGACGGGCAAACAGACTGATAATGATGGCACCGAGTTTGAACACATCGACTATTAAACAAAGATAGCATGGCTTGTATTTGAACGCAACCACTGGGGTTGCCTGAAGCAGTACCGTATAAAAACAGAAGAAATTATTCCCAAATATGAAATAAACCCTTTTTAGTTTCTGCTCAAGTAAATATAACAATCTGTCGACAGAGTTATTGGATGATGAGAGAGGCGACTATTTTAATACTGATTTATATATGAGTTTGTAATTTGCACACAGCAATGACTTAGACTATTGTACTTTGTCTTCTTCCTGGACCCCATGGCAAGTAACCAGATTATTATCTGGTTTCCATAAATCAATTTTCACACCGTCAAATCTCATGAAATGTGTACGTTTGGATCTATATACTTTGGTAACCAAAATACCCTTGTCACATTTAATCAAAATAGGTCACCTACGTTTAAAAATGTTTTTTTTCTTCAAATTAACTGATTTTAGTTCAACGCTGTGTCGAATGGTATTTTACATACATGGTGGATCTGTACTCAAACACAAATGTATAATGTGAAGTGTTTTGGTTTGTTGGAAAATTAATTTTCCTCCAGTACTAAGTAAAGGCAGTATGGTTAAGATCTGTCCCTACTGCCCTTTGTTAGAGGGTCTTTAAAATAGTAAGTACACAGTGTGACACCTATATACAAAAAGAAACATAACAGAAATATGTTAGCATCGTTTGACGAGCGGTTGGAGGGAGCTTCCTTGGTGCTCTCAGAATTAAGCGACAGCAGGAAGTCGATCTGTTTGTGATGCCTTTGTAATGCGCCCTTTGATTGTCCTGTACATGTCCTGCCGTGTCCTTCTTTGTTACCAGTGGCATCGAGGGTGGTTTCTTTCATCCATTGGGCTGACACGCTGTCATATGAGTGAAACAACCTTAAGAACAGCGTTAAATCCCAATCAAACAAAGAACAATCGTATCGTTTCACAACTCACTTCATTCGCTATACTGTCCTAAAAGCTCCACGTCATGGAACGATTTGTGTATGATTTAACACTGGACGAAAGTGTTAAAAAACATATGCGGTCTTTTTAAATGCCTAATCACTTGTAGATAAAGTCCTTGGAGTATGATTGTACCGTCTCGAGTTACTTTCTCGTAAATTGTTCGTTAGTGTATCAATATTCCGTATTCCAAAAAACTGAACGACAATCTAATTGTCAGCACAACTGGATAGTCCATTTGTCACAATTTATTTCCGTTGATTATTTCAGTTATCTACGATAAAGTCAAACCGAAATATCTATCATAGAAATATATTTTATTTAGATTATGGCTTAGTTCTGAATCTTTAGGATAAAAATGCTACCTACCAAGCCACAAAACAATATATCGGTAACAGCCATGTCTCTGGCAATAAGCAGTCACCAGACCCCGAACTTATTTAGGAATTTCTATCTGTTTTCAATAGAAGTATGCTCCAGATCAGCTTCCAGAACCCACTTGTAGAAACCTATTGCACATTGCTATATGCAGATGCCGGGATGACGCAAAAGTGGCTATACTAACTTGAACAGTGCGACTGCGTTGAATGCGGATTGTTCCTACATCAATTTCATGGAAATGTGTATTGATTGGCAGGAAACGGGTGAATTTTACATTTGTTTGATTGGGATTTAATGCCGTACTTAAGATTATTTCACCTATATGACAGTGTGCCAGCCCAATCGTTAAAGGCTAAGACCCTCGATGCCATTGGCATCGAACAAAGACAAAAGACAGGACAAAGATAACACAGCCACAGAGCGCAACACAAGAACATCACAGACAGATCGGATTCGTGCTGCCCCTAAGCCTCCATAGCACCAACGCAAAAGAAAGCTCCCTCCCAAACCTGTTGACTTTTGCAATTTTAATTGTTCCTTTAACTGTACCCGATTTCAATTGGTATTTTACGCAAACATATACAACAATAAAAACATCAATAGGAGATAAGAAGTTTGTTTGATTGAGTGTTTAACACGGTACTAATTAGAAGATAGGAATGAGAACAAAGAGAAAATCGCAAGCCAAGGTTTATATACAAAATCTATATTCAATACAAAAAATAGCTAAACTTAAATATGTAAGAGGTGGTAATAACTTCACTGGATAGAATAAAAATTTGATTGCACCATAATAATTATGTAGAAATACTAGACAAATACAGTAATATTGGCTGGACAACGCCAATTATTAAAGGAAACTGTAAGCGTTTGGATACGAAAAAAGACAATGTTTAGCGGTATCTATAGTACACTTAAAGTTAAGAGTTATTTATGTAGTACATAAAATGAACAAGCTAAAAGTAAAGCATGCAAACATATGTTTCTTACATATCTTATATTCATAAACTTTTGTAGTAATATGTTGTCTGTGAACCAGTGTTTTGATCCATTTAATTACTATTCTCAATTATGACCAATTGTATTATGTCCCCTTAGCCAGTATAGATGTTGAGTTCGGGATATTGAAAAACAAAATGATTTAACAAAGAAATAACGAGTAACGCGACTTTGTATAATTTTGTTGTATATTTTAACAAACTTTCGAAGAGTGACTTGCTTCACCATCAGGTATATGCAATTTCCAAAGAGGGTTATAAGATTTTTCTTTATATAGGGGTTGTGGAAACAATACATACAATGAGATAAAAAGATATTCGAAATTCCAAAATTCATATGATGGTTGTGTTACTATGCGCTCCTTAGAAATACACAGCCGTGATATAAGTGAAATACGGTGTTAAACAAATATATCAATCCATATGTCGATTCGTCCTCGAGACAGTGCTCCCCAGTATATTAAATATAGCCAAGTTTCAGAAGGTTCAGAATGTAGCTCGCTAATTATTACCACTAGTCCAAATGCCAGAAAAACATTCGGTTTCACAAAAACAAGTATTGCTTCTGTGGCAACAGAAGATCATGGTTTGTCAGTTTCTTGCCCGTTCAACACCAAATGTTTCGAGCTGACAATCACGATGTTTCATTCTCTTGTACTTGTTTTGTTCCCCAGAGAAAAGCTTATAATCCATATAAAATCAAGTGGCCAAAACCATCGCTGGCCTGATATCAAAGTGTCCAACTGTGAAATACGTTTTTCTCTCACATGACAATAAGAAATTCATTGTGTGTTTTTAACCGACATCTCCAGCGTTTGATTTTTGTCCTCTTGTTTCACCTTGACTATTACAGTAACCTCAACAAAGCCATAGAATATTCTTGGACAACTTGATGAAGGACTTTAACTACCACAATTGCTGACTAGTAATTCCCATGCAAAAGTTTTGCGTCCATCCAACCGAAGGACCATCCGCACAGTTTAGTAACCTGGGGCCGGTTGCGCGAAGCACTATTAATCCGCTATTAGATAGGTTACGCCAAATAGTCAAGAGGTATTATTGTTTAGCTGTGTTTTATATGTGTAAGTGTTATTTTTACTTTATTTTTTAGCAATACCTGGTCGGACATTCATTCTTTGACAATATGCCGAGCAGCCCTGTCACATTATAACACTGATAACTCTCTCAATTTTTTTTCCTTTGTCAGTATGTGATTTAAACACAGTAGAAAAGGTAAAGGGGCCACAGACTACAACGTTTGCATCCACAACTGCGAATGGAGAGGGACACGAAAGTGTTTTTTTGACATACAAAATACAATAACCCAAGAATCACCATTCGATTTCAGAAGATAGGAAAGAGTCCAGGTTTATACAATGGTAAATATGTATAGTTTAGCTTTTCTACTTGAACGAAACAGAATTCAATAATCGGTTTTAATGACATTGCTGGTGCTAATTTGTAATCACGTATAGCCAAGCTTTCCAAATACATACACACACAATGTGCCGACCTCTATTCCGCGTCATATTCATCTCTTTCTTGTTGTTATATCCAGGGGAACAGCAGTACCTTAACAGACATGTAAGTATACGCATAATGCTTTGAGAAAAACTCTTATGTGCTTAAATTCCAGCTAAAGTCCGTAATCATACATCTTAATGCAGTCTTTCGTGTATACAATTTCAATAGCCTTGAGATAATAGCACATGTGTACAATATAACAATTCCAGCGAACTCAGTTGATTAAAAACATTTAAGCGATAGTTCATGATGACATGTCACATCAACTATGCTCATAATTTACAAGAAGTCGTGTGTTGCTTAAATAAAATAGTGGTAATTCAATAAAGCCAGTCGCTTGAATAAGGTCGTACCAACCGATCCTGTACTCGTTACGTGATAGAGCAATAAATATCACTTTATTGTCTGTTTAAAACATGCATGGTTTTGAAAGATCGTTATTTTCTGGGTTTTTTTTAAATCTGTGGGTCTTCAATTTTTTAAACCCGTAGTGCTGTATATTTGGCACGATTACGCGTAGTTCTTTCGTGTTGATACCTTTCATTAACCACGGAAATATGGAACACATCAGTAAATGTATCCGGTTATTAGTCTTCAGTATATAACGTCATTGTCCTCCGCAAGAACTGATTATGTCTTACTCGATTAGCTGGCTTCACCATGCACTCCAAAGATTTATCATGTTAATGTAATGACATGATATTGTCATTGAGCTAATTTGTTTATATATATTTTGTTTTTCCTCCTTGAATGTTGATTGTTTTTTTGTTTTACCTGTGGCTTCAAAATGTAAAGCAAATTCAATCTTTCACCTGTATTCTTGTTGATTTGCTTATACGAGGGTAGTTCCATGACAACCCGTGTCATTGTAATGTTACATTTTCGGGAATCTTATGACAGCGGGTAAAAAATAACTTTTGTATTGTGAATTATTCGAAATTATTAAACGAAGCACGTGGCTGTGTATTTTGCAATAGACTCTGTAAAACTCCCGCCTTGATGTAAAGATAAATCAGCCTTATACATGTATATATGTATATCAATCTTTTCTCCTACACCCTGTCCTTGTATATCCGTGTTTGATTGTTGGCTACGCGTTATATAATTTGACTGACCTGTGTAAAAGTCTTAAGGGGTGGACACACTAGGTGAATTTGGAGTGAATTCTAATCGCCCTAAAATTTGACCAGTGTGGCGACAGTCGCTGAAAGTGTGTTGAATCATTCGCCGTACACCAAGCTTGTTTTATATTTTCGACCGAATATTAATCGCCGGCGACTCATTCGTTTGTCTTCCCCAACGAATTGTTCAGCGAATTTTAAAATTCCTCAAACAATGACAGACGCTATTTACTTGTTTCTTGAAGCCGCCATATTGTTAGCTTGTCGTCAATAGTGCACCCTGACATGCGTGATGTTATTTGCGGGCGATCAGATGCGGCGTTCGACAAGGTTCCATCCTTAGATTTATCCCCTTCCTCATTTACATAAATGATATCTGCTCCTCTTCACTTCTTAACTTTCTTATTAGCTCTCATTCAAAATTGGTTTCATACCAACACACTTTCCTTAAACTTACACAGAACAAAACTCATGTTCATCAAACCTTTTCGTAAATCACTTCCTGTTCACCTCCCGCCAGTAACTATTAATAACATGCCAATAGATTCTGTGGATCACTTTAAATTCTTAGGTATCTTTTTCAACCACAACCTCACATGGACCAATCATATAAATTATATACTCAGTCAAAAAAGAAACTTCACACTCATAAATTTCTAAATATTTTCTTGAAACTTAAAACAAAAGATATTATTATTATTATTAGAGGTAAATGCGTTGTCAAAGACATCATGACACACAGCAACTCCGACACAAGCATGCAGTTCGTGCGAGCATACATCAAGGATAAAGCATATTTCATTGTGTCACGTGACCTTATGAGACACGTGCAATTGAGCCCACGTTAGCACAGTAGAGTGACATCTCGGAAAAACAAGTTC